>JAODAL010036060.1:0-42182 GCA_025379985.1 Phyllomedusa bahiana
TTTTTAATCTTTTTAGGGGATTGGCGTTTGAAAAGGGGAAAACAGCGATGTACATGTTTTTATTTTATTTTTTGTGTTTGTGCTTTACTTTTTTCACTTTTTCACATTTTTTTCACTTTTCTCCATAGTGGATTTGTATCATCAATCTTTAGAATGCTGTTACAAGGGAGACCAGTAAATAGTATTGCTGCTGTACACTAATCTCCATGGTGACTGTCAGTCACCATGCCCACAATGCATTGCGGGCATGGTAACATCACCAGACAGCCCAGATGCTTTAGTAAAGCAACTGGGCTGTCAGGTAGGGGACCAGTAGCGGCGATGGGTGCCGCATACTGCGATGACCACAGGCTATTGCGTATGGGTAATTCAAATGGTCGGTAAGGGTTAAAGGCAGTTTCCCGGGCTCATTAATGCAGAAGTACATCTGGCTGGATGCATTCTAGTACACATGTATAAGGCAAAATAAGGAGAAAAATCCAGCAGCAAAGGATATATCCATAAAACTTCTAATTTTAATTCCAAATGGTTAAAATCCAGAATACACAGACAGTTCAAAAGCTCACCAACATGGCTGATGCATTTTAGATATACACAGTGTCCTTAGTTATATAATATGTAATAAAGGAGGGGGCACAGCTGTTTCATTGATTAGCTTTAAACATATAGGAAAAGGTAAATAAGACTATTACCATATACATTGCTGTTGTAATTTTACTTCCCTGCAGAGTTAGCACCACATATTATGTCCTGCTTTTGCACACAAGTTTCCCTAGTTACTGGCCACTTCTCTCTGTTCTTACAGACTGCAGCAGTTGTTGGTATGATGACTCACTCCCTGCTCTGTTCCTTATCTTGAAAGAAGGAAGCACCTTGTGCACTACAGTTAAATAAAAATAATCAGCACTTGTCAGTATAAAAGGATTAGCTAGCAACAGCAGAGCTGATATCATTGCTGTAGAACCATCCACAGCCTAACCAGGAAATGTGAGTCTGAAGCTGCCTGTGGCTCTGTAAAACAGCATGGTGAGACCAACCCTTTAAACAGCACTACATTTATAGATAGGCATTAACACACGTGTCCCTATGGATCAGTTGTTTGTGTCCCTGCGGCTCTGCTGTTAAACCTCTCATGATTCAAGACCACGACCGTCCACATGTTACCAAACACAATAGCATAATAAATCCTCCACAAGTAGCTGTGCACAGCTGAACTCTGGAAGCTCTAGGCAGGTAGTCTCGCCTCCAGGTGTGCCCTCCAGGAAATGGTGAGTCCCGAACAAGGGTGAGCTCAATTGTAAGACAGGTAAGAAAGGAGCTATGGTGAAGAGCTGACCTGTCCATGTTATTGCTGCATACATATGATGATTATCTTTTCTATTGGTAACACAACAAAAGTTGTCAGGGTCATTGAGGTTTAGCTATGCACAATTTGTTTACCAATCCTAAGTGGTCCTTGGGTTGCATAGGCTGTAAAAGGACTTCCAGAAACATATATTGACAACTTTAATGTAGATTCTATGCCAGATCTCAACAATTATCTATTAATCAATTAATTAATCAGCACAGTGGCTCAGTGGTTAGCACTTCTGTCTTGCTGCACTGGCTTCCTGGGTTTAACTCCCACCAACATTTGTAAAGAGTTTGTATGTTCTCCCCATGTTTGCATAAGTTTCCTCTAGGTACTCCAGTTTCCCCTACAATCCCAAAAACATATTGATAGGTTATTCTGGAATTTAGATTGGGAGCTCCAGTGGGACAGACAAAAATGTAAACAATGACTCTGTAAATCTATGGAATAAAACAGTGCTATATAAATGAGTAAAATAAATAATCAGTTGAACTCCACCTATGCTTAACAAAGTCCCATCCTCTATCAAAGGGAAATGGCACCACCAAACCAGGACAATTGGAAAGCATGTTGCACAACCCTGATGAAGTCTTTGTAATGGCTGTTTGCAGAGGCGGGACGACGGGTAGGCAGTGGTAGGCGATCGCCTAGGGCGCCTACCTCTGCCTATCCCTAAGGGGCGCAGGCAGGGCCCCAACCCTCGCCGGGCTCCAGGCTGCTGCCATGGGCCTGAAGTGCCGGCGGTCTCTTTGAGCGCTTCTGCGGAGCAGAGAGCGAGCGCTCCCTGCTCCGCAGACAGTGTCGGACCCACTTACCGGAGGATCGCCGGATCCTCCGGTAAGCCGCAGGGCCGACACAGCGGGCTGCCTGGTCCTCACAGCGCTGAGGACCCACCGCGGCCACGTGCAGCTCAGCTGGCAGTGTCGCGATGTAGTTACGTCATCGCGACGCTGCCTCACCTCGGGCACACAGCGCATCATAGGCCGTGCGCCCGAAAAGCTGCTGGAGGAGCGCGCGGCCGGGAAGCAGGTAAATGTACATGTTGTTATTTTTAAGTGCCTGACTGCCCCTATATGCCTGCCTGTGGCCCCCATACGCCTGCCTGTGGCCCTATACGCCTGCCTGTGGCCCCATATGCCTGCCTGTGGCCACCATATGCCTGCCTGTGGCCCCCATACGCCTGCCTGTGGCCCCTATACACCTGCCTGTGCCCCCATACGCCTGCCTGTGGCCCCATATGCCTGCCTGTGGCACATACGCCTGCCAGTGGCCCCCATAAGCCTGCCTGTGGCCCCCATAAGCCTGCCTGTGGCCCCCATACACCTGCCTGTGGCCCTATACGCCTGCCTGTGGCCCTATATGCCTGCCTGTGGCCCCCATACGCCTGCCTGTGGCCCTATACGCCTGCCTGTGGCTCCTATACGCCTGCCTGTGGGCTCCATACGCCTGCCTGTGGGCCCCATACGCCTGCCTGTGGCCCCCATACGCCTGTCTGTAGCCCCATACGCCTGCCTGTGGCCTCCATACGCCTGCCTGAGCCCCTATACGGCTGCCTGAGCCCCTATACGGCTGCTTGAGTCCCTATACGCCTGCCTGAGCCCCCATATGCCTGCCTGTGGCCCCTAGATATATACCTGCCTGTGTGCCCCTATATACCTGCCTGAGCCCCTATAGCTATATAACCTGCCTGAGTGCCCTTATATACCTGCCTGTGTGCCCCTATATCAATATACCTGCCTGAGAGTGACCCTATAGCTATATACCTGCCTGAGTGCCCCTATATCTATATACCTGCCGGAGAGTGACCCTATGTCTATATACCTGCCTGAGAGTGACCTATATCTATATACCTGCCTGAGTGCCCCTATATTTATATACCTACCTGTCTAAGGGGACAATATACATATACCTGCCTGACTGAGAGGGCATATATATATATACCTGTCTAACTGAGGGGACTTATATACCTATAAATAAGGAGTTACTGGAAATGTGAGGATTCTAAGATATTTGTGTCCAAATCTGAAGGACGAGTATTGGCCAGGAGCAATCAGCATGAAGGTGAGAACCGGATGGAGAATGAAAGGGAAGGTGAACGACGCTGATCAGAAAAGACGTCTCCTGTGAGTCACTAAATGTAACTGCAGTGTAATCACATATATGTCTGCAGAGCATCTACATACAATTTATCTACCACTGTTGGAATAATACTTATTACTGTGTGCAACAACCACTTTTGTATGTATTGCATGTGTGAGCCTTTGTCAAGGGATATTGTCATTGTTGATAAAGTTAGGCTGTTTAAAAAAAAAACTGTGAGAGGAAGAGACAGCTCAGATTTTGTTTACTGCAGATGGACTGATAGATTCAGACATGTTCTCATGTGTGCTGAGAAGTTATACTTGTTCTCTTCAAGAATAAAGTTCCTTTTGCTGTTCAACTACTGGATAAAGATCTGGATAATCTGCTGCTAACAACCACTATATGGTCACTGTATGGCGGTGGTATATGTAATCAGAGGCTGTGTACAACTGATAATCACAGGGGTGTGGCCTGACCTGCATGGAGTGAAGACGTGTGGCTTCTGAGCTCCTGAATAATCCTGCTGGAATCCTGATCTAAGACCCCCTGTTGTGACTGACACTGCTTCAGGGCTTGTGGAAAAGACTGTAGGAGACTTCTGAGCTACTGACTGAGCCCTCTGCCTCTCTTATCAGTGCTGATTCCCCTGAGAATTCCTCCCGGAGGTGAGACGCTGCTGGGGAGGCCGGAGCACAGGGCCAAGCAAGGGGGACTGTGAGGGTCGGCAGCTGCCAGCACTGACACTTATAAGCTGCCTGCCACCGAATGTTATTTACTGCGGACAACTCGGGCTAAGGTGAAACATATTGATGCTGCTGCTGCGGTGCCCATAGGTGACGAAGCTTCCTCCCTCAGCCCTGGAAGGAAAGGCAAGAAATGGTGGCGGAGAAAAGTGGGAGCAGAGCCTGTGAACTGCCGACTCGCAGCACTGGAGACCCGTGGCAGGAAGATACAGTAACATCTCCAGAATAAGTAACATAGGGGAGGAGGAGACCCCTGGAGGGAATTGGTGGAGGGCGTAGCAGAGACATAATATCTCCCTGGGGAGCCTTTCCAAGCTGAGATTCTGTTGGCGCCATCCCTGTCATAGATTGGCCCGGGTGGAAAAGGGCGCGAAAAGTTCCTGGATCCCAGAGCCATCTTGAACTTGCTCTAGCTCACAGCGGAGGAGCCTGCCAGGCTTGGATGTTTAAACCCTGCAGATAAGGATATTAGGAGACCAGGATCCTCATAAGGCTTATCTACTCTGTGCTTGCCATATAGATGCCTCTATATACCCGCTAAATAATAGTGACTTTGAAACACAAGTCAGCTTGCTCTGTACCCCCTCAGGAGCTCTGGTCCATTATCAGTCATTTGCTAGACTGGTTGCTACCTCTTTCTGTACTCCAAGTTATATTGCCAACTGCTATTCTTCTCATATGGACACTATAAGTTAATGCCGAGAATCCAGATCTCATGGGGTTAAATCTCTAGTCTTACTGCAATCCCAAGTCTTATTGCCAAAATTTAGACTGCTACTGACCCCTGCTGGCCAACTTCTGAACTACAACTTGCTGCTCTTTAGTTCTATACTGCTGTGGCTTTGATTTTGGATTGTGTTTGTCTGAACCAACAGGGACTTCTGCCATAAGTTTTTCCTCTCCTGCTCCTCTGCATGTGATCAATCTTCTTGTAGGACTGTATAATTATTCATTTGCAGTATATGCTCTGATATATCTGTCACACGGTATATTATCCTGGACTCAGATCTACCCACTTCTTATATCATCTAAGACTTTGGTTGCAAGCCCAGTTACAGCGTGTTCTAATTCTCAATACCATAAATTTGCTGAGGGTGGTACCTGCTGGCGAATTGTATAACTAATACTTTTTACATTATAATCCTTTGTTGCTGTTCTAAATTTCAATTAGGACTGTCCCGACCTATTGGAACTCACTACGGTTGCTATTTCTGTCAAATTTATAAGTAACCGACTGAAGCCCTTGTGTTCCCTGATCTCTATGATAATACCATACTGCCTGTCTTGCCACTTTAGAGTGCTGGTCCAATCCACGTATGGGTAGGAATAGGAATTCTACAGCGCCTGCTCCCGCACAAAAGCAACCTACAATGGACACGATGAGTCAAACTGATGATCCCTCTCAATTGAATCCTCCACCAAATGGTGCTTTTGATACTGAAAAAATCATGGCGGCCATTGCAAACTGCCAGACTGCGTTAACCACTAAAATTGATAATCTACAAATGGACGTTAACAGACTCCGTTATGATATGGATCAGATCAAAGAAAGAGCTGTAGAGGCTGAGCGCAGAATCAGTGGAGTGGAGGACACTTCGAGCTCTAACCAGGAATCCATTCATACGCTACAGCAGCAAGTAAAAATTCTACAAGCTAGGGCAGAGGACGCTGAAAATCGCAGCAGACGTAATAATGTGCGAATTTTAGGTCTGCCAGAACGAGTGGAGGGCTCTTCCCCAGAAGAGTTTGTGGAGCAGTTACTCAAGGAAATCTTGGCCCCTATTGAATTTTCATCCAGTTTCGTGGTTGAGCGAGCCCACCGTATCCCGACAAAATCGTTGCCTCCGGGTGCTCCACCTCGCCCTTTTATTTTGAAGCTCCTTAATTATAGAGACAGAGATCTAATACTTTCTGCTGCTAGAAGAAAAGGGGACATTACCTACGAGAATAACAAGTTGTCTTTCTACCCGGATTTACTTCTCAGGTGCAGAAGAGAAGGCGCCAATTCATACATTGTACGGACTCGCCTGAGGAGGCTGGAATTAAGTACGCCATGTTATATCCCACTAGACTGAGGGTTCAACACCGAGACCGTACGTTCTTCTTTGCAACACCTGAAGAAGCATCGGAGTGGCTGGATAGGCGGTCGCCGGACCGGCGCTGACAGAGTATCAGAGTACCCTGTAATGTGGACTCACTTTGGGGAAAGCTTATTGCCATTTCTGTGTTTCTCGTTATGCAGGTTGCCTTATCTTATCTCTGTTACCCTGTGATTTGTGTTTTCATGGGGGTCCTTTCTCTATAGGAGCGGAGAAACAGATTTCTTCACAGGTTTTTTCTTTTCTTTTTCTAAAGCGGCACAGTTTTTCACGTGCCTTCTGGGTGCCTCTTTTTTTGCACCTAGACACAGGTCACTTGCACCCTTGGTGCTTTACACAATTTCTGTTTTTTAACAGTTTAGATATGTTAGGGATTGTAGGCTCGGGCAGGTTGGGTGGCTTTGAGCAGGGTGGGGGGTGGCTGATTTCTGGCCCGGTTGGCCAAGTTGGGGTCTGGTGCTTTTGTCGGTGTGAATGGTTAGTGTGTGTGTGTCGGTCTCTGGTCTGTAAACTGTCTGGGTGGTATTTTCGGGTCCTCATATTGCGATGGCGGATTGCAAAATAGTGTCCTGGAATGTCCGGGGGTTAAACTGCAAATTGAAAAGAGCACTTGTTTTTGACTATGTTAAAACTCATAATCCTAGTATTGTTATATTTCAAGAAACGCATCTTAGGGGGCAAAAAATCCTAGCGCTGAAGAGGCCTTGGATAGGGATGGCATACCACGCGGTGTACTCTAATTATGCCCGGGGGGTCTCGGTTCTGATTAGCAAGTCTCTACCATTTCAATTACAAGCTCTGCATATAGATCCATCGGGGAGATATGTTCTTCTACATGCAAAATTGTGGGGTTCTGATTTTCTTATAGGTGGAATTTATGTTCCGCCTCCCTTTTGCAGGGGAGTCCTGGATGCCCTGATGGCAAAGGTCTCGCAATATCCAGGGACACCGCTGCTCCTACTGGGGGATTTTAACGCCACGTTAGATCGGGACCTGGACCGTCTCCACCCCCAGTTATCGCATAATAGAAACCTCAAGGAATGGGCTGATACACATGGCCTGGTAGAGGCATGGAGATGGTTACATCCCCGGGATAGGCAATTCTCTTGTTTTACACCGGCTCATAATTCTCTCTCCCGACTAGATTTGGCCTTTGTGTCATTGGATATATTGCATATGATATCGAATGCAGAATACCTACCTCGTGGGATATCAGATCATGCACCTTTGAAACTGATAATAGCCTCACCAGCGAGGGCCTCGGAGAGGTTATGGAGGTTAAATCCCAGGTGGCTAGAGGTGCCAAAAGTACTGGCTGCATGCCGAGAGCAGGTAGAGACATACTGGAGTATAAATGAGGGCTCCGTAAACCCACTGGTGGAATGGGATGCCTCGAAGGCTGTGCTTAGGGGAGCCATAATTGGAGCTATTGCATCACACAGAGCTGACTTAAGGGAGAAGAGAGGGGAATTGGAAGCAAAAGTCTTGGAGAGGGAAACGGCATATGTGCAGGACCCGTCTCAAGATACTAAGGACTCACTATTAGTGGCTCAGAGGGACTATTCGCTGCATCTGACAGAGTACACTCAGAAGCGACTTCTCGATGCAAAACAATCATCTTTGTGGAGGGTGATAAAAATGGTAGAGCATTGGCATTTTTGGCCAGAGCGGAAACACCGGTGACAGTAGTGCTAGTGTGGTTGATGCGGGGGAGTGGTCTGGTCGGATCCAGGGCAGATTTGTGAGCAGTTTGCTTTATATCATAGGGGACTCTATGCCTCTAAATTAACTTACACAGATAGGGAAATAGCCCAC
The DNA here is from genome assembly GCA_025379985.1 of Phyllomedusa bahiana. Lineage (NCBI taxonomy): Eukaryota > Metazoa > Chordata > Amphibia > Anura > Hylidae > Phyllomedusa > Phyllomedusa bahiana. The sequence goes on from JAODAL010036060.1 coordinate 8,091, forward strand.
TTTCTAGACGCGGTGGATATACCTGTACTATCCAGTGAAGAGACAGAGGAATTAGCAGCTGATATATCGGCAGAAGAGATCAGCAGGGCTATAGGGAAATTGGCGACTCATGAGACGCCGGGACCTGATGGGTTTCCAGCGGAATGGTATAAAACAAGACACAGAGCAATGGAGTGGTAGGCTGGAGAGGTTGTTTTGCGGCGGCAGATATAGCGGACTCCCTGCCACCTTCCTTCTCTGAGGCAGTGATCACAATAGTCCACAAGCCAGGCAGACCCCCTGATCAGTGCAGCTCATATAGGCCAATTTCCTTGCTTAACCTAGATGCAAAGATATGGCAAAAGTTTTGGCTATGAGACTAAATGGAGTGATTCTATCATTAGTTGGCACAGACCAGTCAGGATTTATGCCAGGGAAAACTGCTGACATAATCTGAGACGGCTATTTACCTGCATGTCACCCACACTAATGCGGGGAGTAGAGTGATCGCTGCCTTAGACAACGAAAAGCTTTTGACTCTGTTGAGTGGAGGTTCATGTGGATACTGTGTCACGGATGGGGATTCCTTCTTGTTTTATTAAATGGCTGCGCCTATTGTATTTGCAACCCACGGCGAGAGTCAGAGTAAATGGATTGCTTTCTCCCCCTTTCCCACTGGAAAGAGGCACTAGGCAGGGGTGCCCACTCTCACCGCTGCTCTTCGCCCTCATTATGGAACCACTATCAATTATGATTAATGTGCATGACGCATTAGGGGATGGTTGGTTGCAGTCTGAAGAAAAAATATCGTTGTATGCAGATGACATGTTGGTGTATTTGGAGATCCAAGGGCCTCTTTGAATGTTTGCTGGAAACGGTGAATACATTTGGGAATTACTCTGGCTTGCGGTAAACTGGGGAAATCCATACTGTTTATGCTAGATGACCTTGACCTGAGCTTGGTAACTCCTAGCTCCGCCCTTCAAATTGTCACGCAATTTAAAATATCTTGGAGTGATTATACATAAAGATTTTTCTAATTTTGGTGTGCTAAACCTCCATCAGCCAGTGGTGAGACAGGTGGAGTTGAGGCTGAAGTCATGGGCCAACCTCCCTCTGTCCCTTATTGGAAGGGTGAACGTAGTTTAAAATGGTAATATTACCCAAGCTCTTATATATATACAGGGCGCCCGGGGTTGATTCCCAAGTCGCATTTCAAGCTGTTAGACAAACTGTTTTTCTCTTTTCTATGGGAGGCGCCACTCCTCGTCTGAGCAGGGCTACACTTAAAGCCCACATGACCAAGGTGGGCTTGCATTTCCTGACCTGTATGTCTATTATGTAGCGATCCAGTTGACATATATATCAAAATGGTTCCGGGTAATACGAATGACCCATCTGTGGTGCTAGAGGCAGCCTTGATAGGCTCACTTGAGGACTTGCCAATCTGCCTTATAGAGAGGGAAATTGCTTCCGACATTATTATACACCAATGATGAGTGCAGCTGTGTCGGTGTGGAAGAATTTTATTCACCCTTACGGACATAGTGGCGAGGACAGTGCTTGGTCCCCGGATGTTCCCTTGAGGTGTAACAGGAAACTGCCAGAACTAGTAAGCTGCCAGACTATGGTTTCCTGGGCTGCCCGAGGAGTGAAATACCTTACGCAATTGTATAAAGATGGGGGTATTCTTGACATTTGCAGAGATGCAGCTACAGTTTTACCTTCCTAGAGGATCCTTTTTTCGATACCTACAGTTAAGGCATGCGTGTGTGGCGCAGTTTGGGGGGATTGTAGTCCAGCTTGAATACGGATACTTAGAGGCCATTTTGAGACGGGTTACCCTTAAGAAGCCAGTTTCTTCCATCTACAAAGCTGTTATGGTCTGTCAGGTCTCCCCTCTGGCGGTCTCCTTCGAAAGGTGGCAGAGAGATGTCCCAGCCTTACCAAATGATGCGCTCTCTGAGCTGCGGCCCTCTTGGCGTCTCTCAGTTTTGAGTGCCAGGGATCAGCTGATCCAAATTAAGTGGCACATAGGGTTTATCTTACACCAGTTAGATTATACCAGATGCATTTGCTTGTCCTCCACATCTTGTTCCCGGTGTGTGGGAGAGAGTGGATCATTGATTCACTTGGTGTGGGAGTGGCAGGTTCTGCAAATATATTGGCGGGAAATTCACTGTTTTTGAATAGACACTGGGTTTCCCTAATGTGTGTTCACCTGAAAACAGCCTCTTAGTATTGTAGAAGATCTAATTCCGGGTAAATCAGACCGCACCCTTTATCTGCTCTTGCTCTTCTATGCCAGGAAAAACATTCTTTTAAATTGGAACCGCCCAAGGTCCCTACTTTAGAGCAGTGGAAACAGCTGTTAATGCGGAACTCCCTAGGTTACAAGATCACATATGCTGCAAAATGGCATCCCCAAGCGTTTCCATACAGTTTGGAGCAATTGACTGCAGCTCAAACGATGTAGAATGGCAATGGATGGTGTTAAGGGGGGCCAGAGACCGACCGACAGTGTGAATGAAGATTGATTGTGATGGTGTGAATGTATGACATAGAGGCATTGGCATGACTGAAAGCACTTGAGGAGAATACTACAATTGATGGGCGACTTCTATTCCTTTTTGTCATTGCTCATTTATACGTATACTATATATAAATATACTACTGAAACGTGTTTGAATGTATACCTCCTGAATCATTATCTGGACACAGCTGAATGTATCATATGTATAGTTGCTATTGCCGATTCCTCCTTTGAAATTGTATACTCTCTACTTTGAAGTACTTGTAATTGCCTCTGTAGAACATGTGAGAATGTTGGTTTTTGTCTTTTTGTGTCTATTTGGAAAATTCTAAAAAAAAGCCTTATAAAAAAAAAAAACTGATAATCACATGTGGGGGTTGGGTTTGGTCAGGGTCTGGCAGGATTATTTGATCCTTAAGTAGTAATAGTTTCGGGTCTTGGTTTTGTAGGCGTTTTTTAGTAACAAACCTTCGTCTGGTAGATTTGCTCCATGTATCGGTGGATTATTCAGTGACTGTTATTTAGGGGTACTTCACTGTCATACGGAGGGGAGCGATTTTGAAAAAGAAAATTTGTTATTGTGTAGTGACTGCTGAGGAGATGGACAGGAGCTATTTGTAATGTGCAGAAAATTAGTGACAGGACCTGGCGCATGGGTGAGAGGAATTAGTGTGTGTGTGTGGGGGGGGGGGGGGCGCCATTGGCTGTACTTGCCTAGGGCACCAAAATGCCTTGTCCCGGCCCTGGCTGTTTGTATATCAGAAACAGCTCTACATCTGGTCCCTTTAAACATTTCTCCCTAAAATCCACAGTATTTGTGAAAATTAGATGATTTCCCAAACTTTACTTGTAATCTACATAAGAGGATTGAATTTAAATGGAACAGCATTATTGTACATACTCCAATTTACAAAACTATGGTGGTCGTTGTAAGAAACTACACAACTCATCTCTATTTTATAGTAAAAGTAAGAGACATTACAGACACCTGACAATATTGTTTTTTAAATTCCCTTTTTTTTGCTTTAAAATTCCTCTAGATCTTTTTAAAATGTGGGTGGAAAGGGGCTTTTCGAAAAAATTTTATAAATTATATGAAATGCCTTTTTGGCATCATTTTCCTTCCCTTTAAAGGAAACTTGTCCCAAATTAAAAATTTTTAAATTTTAATTGTTTTTTAAACCCCTTTGGTTCACCCTGTGCAGCAGTTCTACATCTTGATATCGTACACATTTTATGGGCTTTTTAAAATTTAAAAATTTATTCAACAATAAAAATATCCTATCCAGGCTTTTGGGCCCGCAATGAACAGCATAACCAAAATTGGAAAATAGTTTTTGAAAAAAAAAAAAAAAGGGCAATACTCAGCTTTTATTTGGGGACCCCCGGGTTTCGTTGGGATAGTTCATGTTGGAGGACGCCGGGAGGGGTCCCAAAGTAAAGAGCGGCGAGGGGTGGACACCCTGCGCGATGCGCGCGACGTTTACATTTTGAACCACCCATGGGCCCCTGGACATGTGGGGGTTTGGGGAAGCTTTTCGGGGAAAAAGGAGGGGAAGAGGGGTTTAAAAATCAAGGGGTAGTGATTTATATGAAGAAATGAACTTGTAGGAGGGGCCCCTTGAAAAAAACCCCATGGTGGGCCCAAAAAAATTATTTTAGGGGTTTGGGCCCCCAAAAATAAAACTTTTTTGGTGGGCCCCAACAAAAAAAATTCACTGAGGGGCCCCAGGCAACTCAGTCCCCCAACTCGGTTTGGGTTTTACTGGTATGAAAAAAGACGGGAAAAAAAGCAGAGGGTGTCCCCATTTTGGGTGTAAAAAACACCGTTTTAAAAAAATAAAGTTCTCCATTTTTATATTTTTTGGTCATGGTCCAACCACTTTCACTGCAAAAAATGTGGCTTCATGGGGGGAAAAGAGGTTTTGGCTTTTTTTTTCACAGGGCAGTATGGATTTTTGAACGAATTTGTTGCAGGTTTACTTCTACTTTTAACGTTTCCCTTTTTGATTTAGTATAAAAATCTGGATTTTTTAAAATTAAGGAGTTATGTTTTTTGGCTTCTTTTTAAAAAAAGGAAAATTTTTACTTTTGGGATTTTCTACTTTTTTAGTCATTTTTATGCCTATATGGGGGTTTCCCTTTAGACCCACTTTGCAAAGGTTTTTCAATAAAAAGGGATTAGCTTTAAAAACATGTATTTAAGTGAAAAATTGGGGTTTTTTTTTTTTTAATACAAAAATTTTTTTGATTTTCCCCTTTTTGGGTTCAGGAGATAAGAGAGTTTTATCGCTCTGTTTTGGCACAAAATTTTCTGGTTCCCAACCCATATCTCCCTTGCTAAATTGGGAACAGAAAATTTGGGAATGACGTAAAACCCTTTGATCAGAGTTTCAACCCCAATTGCAGATTTTTTATCTCTAATTTTAAGTTTTTGTATCGGGAAAGAAATTGTTTTAAAATTTTAAGAGCATTGAAGTTTTGTTTACCCCAGTTTTAAATTTCCCTTGCAGTTTTTGTATGAATCGATAGTTATAGAGAAAGGGTTTAATATGTATTTCACGAAAATAGAACCACCACAGGCCTGATAAAGGTAGAGTAAAGTGCAAACCCTGCTTTTGTTTCTGAAAAAATTGATGATGGGGGAAAAACCCTTTAAGTATTATACTTGGGGTTTTTTGGGTTTGTTGCCCAAGCTATCCCCAGGGGTTGTAGTTTTTCTTGATTCTTAAATAAAAAAACCAAATTTTGTTAAATTTTAAATTTACCCCCAATTTTTCCCCTTTCCAAAGCCTTTTAGTATTGGAGAAGAGGGTGACGACTCTGTTTTGAGGTGTTATGGTGGACATATTGCCACAATAGGCAAAAAAAGAATTTTTTTTTTTCTTATTTTTGCAGGATGGGGTTTGGTTTTTGTAAAATTTTTTGATTTTAAAAGTTTTTCATTTTTAAAGACCAAAAAGATTTCCATTATGGCTTATAAAATTTTAAACAACCGGGTTTTTATCCTTTACTAATAAATCCTGTTACATAAAGCGCTATTAAAAAAAAAAGGTTTTGAAAAAGTTTGCCCAAATTTCCCTGAGAGCATTTTAAATTTAATTGGGGTTTTCTTAGATTAAAACTGGTAATTTTTTAGCTATATTTTTCCCTTTTTTTTTGTAATTAAATTTTATTAAAATGGGCAGAGTCCCCCCTTTTGCCCCTTACGTCAAAGCACACGAGGGACACAACTAAAATTTCCACTTGTAAAGTCATAGTCAAATGATAATTCTTCTATTTTAAAATTGGGGTTGTTTCCCCCAAAGTGTTTTTTTGTTTTCCAATTGATGATGTGTAAAAATTTTTGTTAAACATATTATATATTAAAAAATATATTTTTTCAAATATATATATATTTTAGCGTTCACTGTGTTCGGCCCCCCATCCCGGGGCCCGGGCCCGGGGACACTCCACTCTGGGATCGCCGCTTTGGTAAACGGAACAGCAGGTCGACACAGGTTTCTCATTCAATCTGGCCCCCCCGGTTTATTCTCCAAACAGCAAAAACTTTCAGAAACAAAATAAATCCTTGGCCCTCCAAAACACTAAACTAAACGTAAGAAGTCCCTCTTTGCCCTTTGGGCTTTGGGGCCCCCCCCAGTTCACAAAATGTAATAAACCCCGTACAGGTAGCCTTGGGCCCGGTTCTCTCAAACCCAGGGGGAAGAATTCAGGTTTTTCCTTTGGCCAAAAAGGGTGCAAAGTCCTCCACTGACTGTGAGCCCACCCCCCTGGTTTTGGGCTGGACCCGATTTTTAAAAGACCTCCCGTGGGGCAAAAACTCCCAAAACCACCTGAGTAATTAATCCTGGTTACCCCCGCCAGAATTCTGACCTTCCCCATGGGCCCGGCAGCAAAATTTTGGGAACCCATAAATTTAAATCAGCTGCTTTCAGGTCTTGGGGCGGGAAATGCGACTTTAAGGTCGCCCCCGTCACATTCCCCCCCCTTTGTAAAAAGGCCCTAGGGCCCTTTTTACCCTTTCACAACCCTTCCCCCAGGGTCCCAAAAGGCCCCCAAAAACCTTTTTTTTCTGGGGTTTCCATTTCCCCGAAAGCCCCTCAGCGTGGTTTTTCCCTTTTAGGGAATGGTTCTTTCCACAGAGAGATCAGGAGTTTATCCAAAACCAAACCCAATTATCCCCTTTTCCCCCCTAAATGTGACCTGTTTTTTATCCCCGTTTAAAACCCCCATTTTTGTAAAATTGTTTCTAAGGACAAAAGCCCCCCTTAACAAAATCATGCTATCCCCCTTTTTTCTGAGCCCCGGCTGATCTATCACTACTGGTTCTCTTGAAAAAAACCCACCTGTTTCCCCGGGAACTCTCTCCTACACCTAAAATGCTAAGACCCCTGGAGTCCCATACCCCATCTACCGCAGGTTCCCGCATCACTAGGTATATTTTGGGGAACCCCCAGGTTACAAACCCTTTTCCCTTTTTCCCCAAAAAATAGAGCGGAGTTGTCTTTGCATTAAACAAAAAATCAAGGGTATTCTAGGGTATTTTTACTACTACCAATGGTGCGAATTTTTCCCCAATCTGTTGACTGTTCCCCAATAAGGACCCGTCAGTTACTCAATAAAACCTGAGAAATTCCATCACTTTCCTACCTCAATGATCATTTCATTTCTTGTTTTTTTTAGTTCTAAGTCTGCGGACCCCCGGGGGCCTAGAATTCTCTCCCCTACAAGGGCCTTGGACCCCACCTTTCCCTCACAGGGGACTGCCACCAAAACCCAAAGTATATTTACCCCCTGCTCCTATCTCAGCAGGTGCATTTTCCTTTTTACGTGGGCCCCCTTGTACCCCCGCTCTGTAAATTTAGAGACACTGGTGCATGAACTCATAGGCCTGAGGGAGCCTCTGTTCCAAAAACTTTCGTTCCGGGTTTGGGGGCCTCTCGGGGTTGGGGGGAACAGGAAAACCCTTTTCCAAGGGGCTGGTTCAAACCTTTTCTGTTTTACAATCCCCTAAAAGCGTGTCCCTTGGGCTTTTCCTTGTGTGGAAAAATCCCCCTGCTCCTTTCCCAAAAGGGAACCCGGTCTCCCCTTTTGGCCCACCCCAATCTTCCAAATGATTATTTTTATCTCAAAAAATCTGTTTTAAATTCCCCCGTTTTCCTCTGTACCCCAAATAGGGCTTTAGGGGACCTACTTCCCTTTGTGTCAAGCCCGCTCCCAAAGGGGAGGTTGTTTCCCCAAACTCCTGTCCCCTTACCTTGGAGAAAATCGTGTCGTTAAAACCCCCCCGCACCTTTTCATGCTATAAAGGGTTTTCTGGTTTTCCCTTAGAAGGGAACCCCGGACTCTTGTCAAGGTTATAACCCCTTTTCCCCCTGGAGTTAAACCCCATGTCTAAGGTGGGTGCTTTTGGGGGTATGTTTAAAACACCTGCAAAACCCCCAAATTTCTTCACACCTACTAGCAGGGCAACCATTTCACTTTAGCCTTTTTCCCCGACCTGCAACCCCACTTTTCAGGGTGTGCCCCTTGCAAAACTTTTCCCCCTTTTTGATCGCTAGTAGAGAAGGGCATCCGGTTTTTCTAATAGGGGGGGGAATTGGTTTCACGAGAAATGACAAGACCCTTTTCCGTCATGGGCTATCATTCCAGGTCCCCATAAACTTCTGAATACCTCGGAACCCCCTATCCCCTAAAGGGAAGAACTAGCCCCTTCTTCTGTATAGTGCTAAATTAAACCCGGGCACTTTGGCCCGAGTGTAATGAGGTCCCGCCCCTTGGGACACAAAACCCCAAAGGGTTACATTATTTGGGACTACTCGTGCTGTTGGTTTTACCACTACCACTAGGGCGCATTTGAGGGTAGTTGCCCACTGCTGGAGCTTTCATTTTTCCCAAAAAGTGTTCATTTTTACACAAACTTCATTATTGGGCCCGGGACCCTTTTCCTTTGGGACTTTTCATTAGTTTGTCTAAACGACTTTTTTGCAAATCATTTTGGGGGTTTTTTCCCCTTTCCCTTCCTGAGGCCCGCAGAACGGGCGCTGTTCTTTGGACCCCCCTGTTCGGGCAGGATTTTTCCAAAAATAACCCTTTTTTTTTAATGAAGATCAGGATGTTTAAAACAAATTTAGTCCATCAGACTTGGACCAGACCCCCCCCAAACCCGTTTCCCGGAAAAATTCCCGGGGTTTCTGGTGGCGGAACCCCTGGGCCCCCGGCCCAAATCCCACACCAAAATTTATGTTTTAAAGGTTTTTTAAAAGTGTCCTTTGTGTGTTTATTGTGACAGGAAAAGTTTTACCCATTCCGTCGGGTCTCCTGTTTGGGTAATGTCCTGTACCTTTGGGGCACATCTTGGTGAAAAGCCTATCCCGCAGAGGGGGGGTTTCCCCCCACCTTGGGAAATCCCCGGGAAACTGGGCTGTGACTTCTCTGGCTCCCTGGTGAAAAAACAGTCAACAACACCTCCTGTTGCTGTGGGACACCTCCAGCTGGACTCCCTCTGCTGCACGGCAGCAGCTGTTCCCTGCGGATGAAGTTGGTTGCCCTTGGAAACGGCCGCATACAGGTCACTTAGCGACTCCCTTTTAGGCAGTGGCACAATAGTCTCTGCAGGGGGCACTTTCCCGGACATGGTGCCCTCTCCATCTGGCGCCACCTCTGGCCCCCACAACTGCCAGAAGAGCGGAAAGTCTCTGCCAAGTATGATGTCCAGCCGCAGCTCCTCATATACCTCAAGCACATGATCGACAGTCCCAAGACAGGTCTCAAAACATATAGTCACAGCCTTACCAGATTCTGGTTGGGTCTTCAGAAAGGATATTAGTTCTGGGCGTACTCTGGAGACTTTTTCCTCCCAGTCCAGAACAACCGTTAGTGGGATCCCATCCACTCGCATCCACTCAGTTTTTTTCTGTTCTCTCCTCAAGCTGGATTACCCTCGCCCGTTTCTGCTGTAGAGTTGGGTTGCTCCTGGCAACACCGAAATCCAGGCCTCTTTGTGACTTGCCTTTGCCCCGCCTGGGCTTTTTAGCATCCAGACCTTTGTCACAACAACAGCCATGTACAAAATCCCCTCCAGGACTTTGGTTGATTACAGCCATACATGCTTTCCATAGCTGAGAAAAGAAATTCAGGCAGCACCAGTCCCTCCAGCAAACACACAGTCCCTGTGCTGGGGAGTCTGGCCCTTTCAGAGCGGCTGTAGCAATCCTATGCAGCTTTGTAGGATCAGCAAACCAGTCCTTCCAATGTACAGTCACTTTTTAGAAGCAGTGATGGTTTGGCTGCTGGCCCTTTAACTTAACCCCACAGCCCAACACTGTGCAAAATTCACCAGTCCACTGGTTCAGCACTCTTGTGCCCGTTCAATTGTGCCACACATACACCAATTCTTGCGGCACTGCCCCAATTCAGTTACTGTGTCAGTCCTGATGCCGACGTGCCCATTGCCCGCATCCTCCACCATATGTAAGCGTTCACTCGTGTTCGGCCGCCATCTTGGCCCGGCCTGGGGGACCTCTCACTCTGGATCGCGCTTTGGTAAACGGAACAGCAGGTCGACACAGGTTTTCTCATTAAAATCTGGCCTCCCCCAGCTTTATTCTCCAACACAGCAAAAAACATTAAACAGCAAACAAAATAATCCTAGGCCGTCCAGCCACTAACTAAACGTACAGAGAGTCCCTCTCTAGCAGTGGTCTGGGTCTACCACCCAGTCTCACAAACATGTACTCACACTGTACAGGATAGCCCTTGGGCCTGGCTTCTCTCAAGCCTAGGGGGAAGAATTAAAGGATATCTCCTGGACAAAGGCCTGACATGTCCTCCACTGACTGTGAGCCACACTCCCCCTGGTAGACTGAAAACCAGACTATTTAACAGACTTCCAGCTGAGCAACTCTCTAATCACCACCTGAGTAATTAACTCCTGGTTCCCTTGCCGGGCTGCTGACCCTTTCCTCACGACAGGCAGCAACTTGGTAAACCCATAACTTGGAACTCAGCTGCTGCAGAAACCCCTTTGTGGCGGAGAAATGCGATTTCTAAGGTCGCACCCTCACAATATTATTATATATATATATATATATATATATAATAAAATATATATATATTTATAATGTCTTATCACCTGATAAGGACACTGTCATTGGAAAACTTTAGGTGGACTCAGAGCCAAGAGTCCAATCTGCAGTTACCTGTGGGATTCAGATTGTTGATTAGCGTAAATCTCCATCTAGGGGTGAGGAAGTTTTACCCTACACCATCTGGATCCCACCAGAATGGGAAAGAGACACAAGACAGAGCCAGAGATGTGGGGGTGTGACCCCTCAGGCAGCAGTTTTATTGCCAAAAACCCAGGATACAAACCTTATATTCTAATAAAAAATGAAAAGTCACAAATGTTAATTAGTTGAAAAAACATCACTGAAAAATCAGATTCATATTTCGCAAAACTTTTTTAAACAGCTCAAAATAATAAATAGATTAAAGCACATCACGTGATTTTTAGCTAAGTGCTTAGAATATATGCATAAGGCTCTGTCCACATGACAATAATTTCTAGTCAGATTCCATGCAGATTCCAACTTGAAATCCTACTTTAAAACTGAAAGAAAATGATTCCTTTTGACCTCCATAGAAAATATGTTTTATAGTTCATACGACGCATATTATCGGGCCGCAGATTTGAAAACCGACGTGCAGTAAAAAAAACTTTCAACATGCTCATTATTTGGTCGAAATTTACTATTGATGTCAATGGGACTGCTTATATCCTTATGCAATATGCTCCCAAAAGATTTAAATGTGGATTACATATGGTTTTTAATGTGGATTTGCATCCAAATCCACGTAGTCATGAATGGGAATCGCTTCTCGGCCTCATGGCTAAGATCAAGTGTAGTATCTGTTCTTATCAGTCGTCTTGGCGGTTTAAGGGGGCCGCTATAGGATGGCTGTGTCGGAGCAGAGAACCACACTGGGGGTAGGGAGGGGGTGTATGCGGTTGCTTGAAAGACAGCCGCCGTAGGTGACTCCCCCCCCCCCCCCTCAGGATCAAAGCCATGTAGGTTTGAGGGGACTATGAAGCCCTAAGTGTGATGTGCCCCAGGATTGACGACCCTGGGGTGCCTTAACTCACTGGGTATGGGACCCCACTTGAGTTTCGGCACATTTGCACGGCACTTTAACTTTCACTTTCCCTGAAAGCACGCGTCCTTATTCCCCGGCCTTCTGGCTAGGAAATAGGGAAATTTTTATAATTTCCGGCCGGATGTCCGGGCAGTATCCACTGCGCACATTCCCTTATTTATTTTTTCCGTCACGTGTGTTTCGTTTGTCACTATTTGTGTTTGGTTTTTGGGATGTGGTACCCTGCTGGGACCCCCCCCCCCCCCCCCCCCGAGGTCTAGGGGGAGAATGTGTGGCCATCTGGTTCCTTTCTCCCCTTTCAAACCCGGCACTCTTCGGAGTCGGCCACCAGGTGAGCACTTGGTCGAAGTTTGGTGTGGCAGGCCATTCTGACGCCAATGTGCAAGCTTGTAGGTTCCATCTGCTTCAGCAGTGGGACCGCCTGCCACTCTTCGGAGTTGGCTACCTGGACTGCACTTAGTTGAGGTTTGGGGTGGCAGCCCATTCCGATGCCAGGTTCTGGGTCGTTGGTCCGATCTGCTTTGGCAGTAGGGCTGTTTGTGAAACCCCATGCAGATGCCTTCTGGCTCGGTGGGGGAGCATTTTGTGCTCTTTCTGCTTCGGCAGAAGGGAATACAGATCGTGTATTCCTGTGCAGGTGCCTTCTGGCCCGGCAGGGATACTTGTTCCGTTCCAGGTATATGGGGGACCCATTACTTTTTAGTATGGGTCTGTGATAGACCGTATCCTGATGCACTGTTTTTGTGTGGCACTCGTGTTGCACTTTTTTTTTGTGCATTTTGGTGTTAGTTGCACGTTCTTAGGGCTTAAAAAAAAAAAAAAAGTAGTCATGAATGGGACTCTTTTCTGACTGTAAACCACAAGTAAACCAAATCCGAAAAATGACTCTAAATCCGCATACAATAAGTATTTAAATATTAGTTGAAAATGCATTGGATGGTGATGCGGCAGAATTCACCGACTAAATTTAACTCATCATGTGAAAGTTCTCTTAGATCACTGTCCATAAATTTTATATATATATATTATATATATATATATAATATATATATATATATATATATATATATATTGTAAGCGTTCACTCGTGTATATATCCCAAATTAAGAAAATGAACATAGACAGTACATCATCTCTTGATGAAAATGTATCGGTTACGAGTGGCGTTGCAACCCCCACATCGGGCCGCGGGCGCACTCGTGTCCCCTTCTCTGAGTCTCTGCTGGCTCACTCATGCACCGGTTCCGTACTTACTTCCCTATGCTCCTGATTGCCTGCGCTCCTCTGTCTGCCAGCACATGCGTTCCCGTAAAATTTAAAAGGTAATTGGCTAATTGCCGGGCATTGACCCTACATTCTGTGGCCCCTTCCTGTGCTCCTTTGTCAGATGTATTGCGCCCTGTGCCATAGTGAAAGCATTTCTGAGAGTGAGTTCCTGTCCTGCCATGTATTATGATCCTTGCCTGCATCTACTAACCACATTTGTCGGCTGTTTGCCCTGACCTTTCTGCCTGTCCCCGACTACGAGTTTTCCCAGATGATTCTGTACCACGCTGCAGCCCCGCTGCCACCACAAGCAAGTCGTGTCGGCCTGTCATCCCCAAACCACTGGCAGTAGAAAGGGTGAACCAAGTTTGGGAAAATTACTTTCACCACTTCGTCTTAGCACGCCAAGACAACTGGTCCAACCTTCTAACCTGGGCAGAATTCTCATATAAGCGTATAGAGTCCGACTCGACCGCAGCCTCACCCGTCTTTATGGTGTATGGTCAACAACTTTGCTCCTCCTGCCCTTCTCCTAGTAGTCTCGTCTGATGTTCCTGCTGTGGATGCCCAAATCTGAGACTTTATGACAATTTGGCAAGAGATCAAATAAGCTTTGATACAAGCATCCTCTTGCATGAAGTCTCAAGCAGGTAAAAGGAGAAGACCTTCTCCCATCTTCACTTTTGGGGATAGGGTGTGGCTGTCCACTAAGTATGTACACCTGAAGATGCCTAGTTACAAATTGAGTCCACAGTCCCTGGGTTAATTCAAGGTCCTCCAACACATTAACCAAGTGGCCTACAAGCTCCACCTGACTCCATCTCTGTCCATCCAAACTCCTTCCTTGTCTCCCTCCTCAATCCAGTAGTCCTCAACCGCTTCTCCCAAAAGGATGTTTCTCTGTCTCCTGAAGCCTCTATGGATATTCTTGAAGTAAAGGAGATTCCAACCATGAAGACTATAAGGGGGAAATGCTACTCATTGACTGAAAGGAGTTCCGGCCAGAAGGGAGGACCTGGGAACTGGAGGCTAACTGTCACGAGTGGCGCCGCGGGCGCACCCGTGTTCCCCCCTCGGGATCCCTGCTGGGCTCGGATAGCACAGCAGGATGGTCCGCGGGCGCACTCATCTCTCTAACTTACCTGACCGCACTCCTGTCCTGTCTGCTCCCTCTGCCGGCCGCTGCGCGTTCATGTAAATCTAATGGGCCAGTGCGACGGTGATTGAATAATCGCCGGGTGCTGATCCTATATATTGGGTTTTGCCCTGTCACTCTCTGCGCCTTAGAAAAAGCATTCTCATGTATTCCGTTTTGCCGTGTTCTCGACCTCCGCCTACGTTTCTTGACTCCGAACCTTCGCTGCCTGCCCAGACCTGCCTGCCTGTCCCCGACTACGAGTCTGGTCTTATGACTTGATACCTCTTGCGCCTCGGCCGCCACCGCAGGCAAGTCGCACCAGGGGTAGCGACCTGGTAGGACTCCCGCCGCAGCAAGTCCATCCTGCTTTGCGGCGGGCTCTGGTGAAAACTGGGACCTGCTTAGATTCCGCTCCCTGGCGTGGCTGTTACTATCGCTTGTGGTGGTCCAGTGGATCCACCTCTCTGGCCGTTACAGTAAGATCCAGCCCTGGATCCCGCCAAGGTGCCCCTGCCTAGCATTGCGAACCTTACAACCATCGTTGTCCAGCAATCGCAACAGATCACTCAACAGGCACAGCAATTGGGCCAGCTATCCGCCATGATGCGGCAACTCCTTGCTTCCCAGCAGCAGTCGCCACTTCCGCTGGTGGTACCTTCTACACCAGCTGTTCTGTTGGCAACCATGGGGCCTAAGCTTCGTTACCACTACCCTCCATATTCTACGGGGACCCGAAGCTTTGCAGGGCTTTCATTAGCCAGTGCTCTATGCACGTGGAGCTGATGGCCGATCAGTTTCCCACAGAAAGGTCTAAGGTAGCATTCGTGGTGAGCCTGCTATCCGGGAAGGCCCTGGCTTGGGCGACCCCCCTCTGGGACCAGAACGACCCTGTGATTGTGGACCTGCAGGCCTTCCTTAAGGAGTGCCGCCGGAGCCAGCACGTGCTTCATCAGCCGAGACAGCACTTCTGAATCTACGCCAGGGTGACTCCTCCGTGGGCGACTATGCGGTTCAGTTCCGTACCCTGGCTTCGGAACTATCCTGGAATGACACTGCTCTTTGCACCACTTTCAAGAAGGGCCTGTCCAGTAGGGTCAAGGACGCCCTAGCAGCAAGAGACTTCCCATCCTCCCTGGGCGAATTAATCCACCTGGCCACCCGCATAGACGTGCGATTCGCTGAAAGACAGGAAGAGCTCCGTCAAGAACGAGATTCTGCGAGTCCACATCGACTACCTCGCCTGGCTCCAGTGTTCCAGAGGTCGCCGCTGCCGCTTCCACAGACCTCCAGTGAGGAACCCATGCAGGTGGATCGGGCCCACTTGTCGGAGCAGGAGCTGTCCCTCCGTCGGGCGGAGAACTTATGTCTCTACTGTGCCAGCCTGGACCATTTCCGCAGAAGCTGGCCGCTACGTCCTCAGCGTTCGGGAAACACTCGCACCTAGGTTCCGTGGGAAAGGTGTTCCTAGGTGCTAATTCTTCCTCTCCAGGATTAATGATTCCGGTAGAGGTCACTTCTGACGCTGGTCTATCGTTCCGGATTCTGGCCTTCCTGGACTCGGGGTCTGCCGGGAATTTTATCCATGCTTCTTTGGTTTCCCGTTACCGCCTGCCTGTACTTCGACTGGAAAAGCCTTTGGTTATTTCTTCGGTCAGTGGAGAGCTCCTTAGTGACCCCATTCAGTTCATCACCCGACCTGTGTCCCTCTGCGTAGGGATCCTGCACAATGATAAGATCTCTTTCCACGTATTGCCTCAGTCTTCCCCGGCGATCCTCTTGGGGCTCCCCTGGCTGCAACGTAATGCCCCAACACTCAACTGGAAGACAGGCAAGGTCCTGTGTTGGGGACCGGAGTGCTAGGATCTCTGTCTGTTAGCACCACGTCCGGTGCGTACCACTTCACCGCAGTTGCCTGCCAAGCCTCTGTCAGGCCTCCCAGGATTTCGTGGACGTGTTAACAGAGAAACAGGCTAAGACGCTGCCGCCCCATCGGCTTTACAACTGCCCGATTGACCTTCTCCCCGGTACCAGCCCCCATCAGGGAAGGGTCTACCCGTTGTCCGTGCCTGAAACTCAGGCCATGTCGGCCTATATACAGGAGAATTTGCAGAAGGGCTTCATTCGCAAGTTTTCCTCTCCAGCCGGAGCTGGGTTTTTCTTCGTGCAGAAAAAGGATGGCTCACTTCGTCCGTGCATTGATTACAGAGGGCTAAACAAGATCACGGTGAAGAACCGCTACCCACTTCTGCTGATCTCTGAGCTCTTTGATCAACTCCAGAGGGCCAAGGTGCTCTCCAAATTGGACTTGCGAGGGGCCTATAATCTCATCAGAATTCGAGAGGGGGACGAATGGAAAATGGCTTTCAGTACTCGAGATGGGCATATTTGAATAATATAACGCTCCGGACATTTTTCAGGAATTCGTCAATGATGTCTTCAGGGACCTATTATACACCTGCGTCATAGTGTATCTGGACGACATCCTGATTTTTTCTCCAGACATTCAGACCCATCGGACACAAGTGCGCCAGGTTCTGAGACGTCTGCGCAACAACCGTCTGTACTCCAAGCTGGAGAAATGCTTGTTCCATCAGACAAGCCTGCCATTCCTCGGGTATATAGTCTCTGCTAAGGGTCTGCAGATGGATCCGGCTAAACTTTTTGCGGTCCTGCAATGGCCCCGTGTCGTTGGGCTTCGTGCGATTCAACGCTTCCTGGGCTTCGCCAATTACTACCGACAATTCATTCCCCACTTCTCTACTCTGGTGGCTCCCATTGTGACCCTCACGAGGAAGAACGCGAACCCGAGATGTTGGCCTCCGGCAGCTGAAAAGGCGTTCACCGAACTAAAGGCTGCCTTCTCCTCGGCGCCTGTCTTGGTTTGGCCAGACCCTGAGAAGCTTTTCTCCTTGGAGGTTGATGCCTCTTCTGTGGGGGCAGGAGCGGTCCTCACACAGAAAAGTCACAAAGGCAAGACTCTCACATGCGGGTTCTACTCCAAGACCTTGTCGCCGGCAGAGCGGAATTATGCCGTCGGAGATCGGGAGCTCCTGGCCATCAAGTTAGCCTTGGAAGAATGGCTGGAGGGGGCCCGTCACCCAATTGACATTTTTACGGATCACAAGAATCTCCTGTATCTTCAGACGGCCCAGCGGCTAAACCCTCGCCAAGCCAGGTGGTCTCTCTTTTTCTCACGCTTTTTCGCATTCACTTCCGGCCTGCTGAGAAAAATGTCAAGGCTGATGCCCTCTCGCGTGCCTCTGATGTTGCCGGTGAAGAACCCGTATCACAACACATTATTTCCCCTGAACGGTTGTTCTACGTGGCTCCTGTAGACCTCCAAGGCGTTCCTCCGGGCAAGACATACGTGCCTCCAGCGCTCAGGAAAAGGATTTTGGAGTGGGGGCATAGTTCCCTTCTGGCTCTCCACCCCGGAGTACAGAAGTCCTATGCTCTTATCTCTCGGCACTACTGGTGGCCAACTCTGGCTCAAGACGTCAAGAACTTCACCCTCTCCTGCGTCACGTGTGCTTGGAACAAGGTCCCACGCCATAGGCCTGCAGGTCTCTTGCTGCCGCTGCCCGTTCCAGAACCTCCATGGACACACATAGCCATGGATTTCATCACGGACCTACCTGCTTCTTCGGGGAATTCTGTCATCTGGGTGGTCACAGACCAGTTCTCGAAGATGTCCCACTTAGTCCCTTTTCCCGGTCTTCCGTCTGCTCCACAATTGGCCGGCCACTTCTTCCGGCATATTTTTCGTCTGCATGGGTTACCCTTGCACATTGTCTCCGATCGGGGAGTTCAATTTGTATACCAATTTTGGCATGCTCTGTGTACCCATTTGCAAGTCAAGTTGGACTTCTCGTCGGCCTACAACCCTCAGACCAATGGACAAGTGGAGAAAGTAAACCAGATTCTGGGGGAATACTTGCGTCATTTTGTATCCTTTCCTCAGAGTCTCTGCTTGGAGTGAGTGGCGGCAGAACTCACAGATGGGGCTGTGGTCACACTTGTGCTCTGGCTCAATACTTACCACCCTGCACTCCTGGTGCCGAGTGCTGACACTATATCCTCTTGACACTTCCTGTGCACCCTTGCCAGATCTATTGCACCCCATGCCATAGTGAAAGCCTTTCTGAGAGTTCATGTCCTGCCATGTATTTTGACCCTTACCTCCGTCCACTGAACACATTTGTCTGTTGCCTGCCCTGACCTTTGTGTCTTTCCCTGTCGATATGTTTAACTACCGATTCTGTACCATGCTGCACCCCGGCTGCAACCGCAAGCAAGTCGCATCAGGGGTAGTGATCTGGTAGTCTCCCACCGCAGCAAGTCCAACCTGCCTTGCAGCAGGCCTTGGTGAACACTCAGAGGCTACTTAGATTCCGCTCACTGATGTGGTTTATAACTTATCCTAGCCATCTGTTACAGTACCTTGTTTATATCAAAAGTCTTGTAAAACAAAAGAATACAAGATGACTGCTTGTTGAGCAAACTTATGTTTAACTAATGGCACCTAATTTAATTTCTTTCATATCACATAGGGGAGAAGCCAAAAAAAGATACCACGACTATGACCACTCCAAAAATAGAATATCCGTTACCTGTATGACCTGTAGATAAGTTCTCCTCTCCCCAATTGCAATACCTGTGAAGAGGGGATAAATTTTGTTGGTTCACACTATCCTATAGAAAAGGGAATGGGTTCCACCAAAGATGGGTTTAATTTTTAATAGGCCGATAATGGCTATATGGGCTGCATCTAAAATGCCTTTGGGCACCTTACATTCATGTTTCTAGGTTTGTAGAGCAAAGAAGATTTTCTTAAAGGGATAATGCTGTTAGATAACCAATCTGAAAATAAAACTATATATTACTATCTGGAGAGGTTAAACTGCTATTTACTGATCTTGACATTTCAAAAAGGGTCTGGATGCATTTCTAGAGTGTAATAAATATTACAAGTTATAGTGACTAGGACTCTGGAGAAGGGTCGTTGATCAAGGGATTCATTCTGATTGCCAGATGGGAGTCGGGAAGAATTATTTTTCCCTAAAATGAGGACAATTGGCTTCTACCTCTTGGGGGGTTTTGCCTTCCTCTGGATCAACACTATAGGACAATAGGCTGATGGACGTCTGTCTTTTTTTACAAACTATGTAAGTATGTGACATGTTTATTCAAGTTACAATTGTACATTCCAGCCAGCTTTCCTTATTAACATCGAAATACCTAGTGCTCATTTCCATTGAATCTGTCTCGTTAACATTCAAATACCTATGATATAGGTGTTAATATACCAAAAAGACCTATGTCCCATTCACAGCAGTCAGGCTCCTAAAAGACTAATAAATGTATGTCCATCAATCAGCTTAATAATAGTTTTCATACAGAAACTGACACTATATATTTTGGGATGACTGAGTAAGAATATTTAGAAATATTGGGATGACTGAGTAAGAATATTTAGAAATAAAAGCACAAAGATAAAAAAAAGATGGAAAAAGGAATAAGAAACATGTTAATGGGTCACATGTACAGGAATAAAAGAAGTTGGCGAAGATCCTAGGGTTTACATATATTGGCTACAATTTTAATGCTAGATAATGATGGAGCTGCCCCTTAAGAGATCTGTTAGGTACACTGCTGACATCTGGCTGACATGTTGCTAATAATCAATGTTTTTTTCTTTTTAGCAGCAAAGAAAATATTGAAGTCTCTTCCCTTGAATTGGAAGCGTTGAAGAGGAGAAGTTGGACACTTGTGAACCACTCCACTCTGCTCAGAGATAGCAGTTAATGCATTTTCAGCTGGCCTGAACACATCTCCTAATGCTTTCATCCTACGACAGAGGCGACATTCACCCTATAAGTAGGAGAAATTGATTTTTGTTGAGATTTCACAAGGACATGAAGATAATTTCATGCTCTTTGCAATATCAGAATATCATTCACTATCAATAGGCAAAGCCCTCTCTACCACTCAAAGAGAAATATGTTTGTTTCTATATATCAATCTGGTTGATGAGAAATTAAGAGATCTGAGAATTATATCCAGTGGACTAAAGTGCATGTACTAGCTATGAATGTCTGGATTAAAGGCCACTATACTTTACAATGTACTGCCAGGAAAGGGCAATCTTTCTAGCCTCTAGGCCCAAAATTGGCAGTAAAGTCTGTAGTGGTACATTACAAGAAGAAAAAACAAAAAATAAAAAAATGAACCAGGAAGATTTGTGTCTTGGGCCTTTTTCCCCTAACCCTCTGTGATCTCCAACCCAATCCATCAAATTAAAAGCCAAGCAGTGGAAAAAGCAACTAGGGTTTTGTCCAAGGAGTCCAAACACAAAAGTGGGGCCTTTGAGGTGGGCACATCCCAAACCCCCCCAAATAAAAGAAATTCCAGAGAAAGGGCCCCCACCAAAAGCTTTTGACCCTCCCGGGATCACTTTACAAATTTTTTTATGGAGGGTTTTAAAATTCTGTTAATTTGGGGTTTAAAAAAAAAAAAAAAAAAAAAAAAAAAATAAAAAAAAAAAAATGGGAAAAATATATGAAGGTACTTTGTGGCAAAACTATGGGAAAGGTATTTTGCAATTAAAAACCCCTATATACCCCTTTGTAAATTTTGTAAACTTTTTGAAGGTTTTTTGGGGCCTCCCTTTTTGCTCAATTTCTGCATGGGAATTCCCGGGGAAAAAATTTTTATTGAATGGAAAAGGTTTAAAATTTTTTAAAACTGTAAAACAATACATCATAAGGTGAGTGAACAAAAGAAGGTAGCACATGAGGCACTATCCAACATAAGGCCATCCCTATCTAGTTAATGCTTTGATAAAAACCGTCTTTGCTGTGGCATCCTGGATCTCTATATTCTTATGCAACCACCATTGATGTTAAATAATTTTCTAGTATTTTTGTTGATTGGGGCTTTTTTTTCCCAAAAAAATTTTAAAATAAAACACGGGCATGGGCCAAAAACATTGGAGTGTTATGGTAAAACTTTTGGGGTATAATTCATGGAAAAACAAAACAGACATATTAAGAGCCCAAAACTTAAAGGGGGTTTTTTCCCCTACAAAGAAATTTGGGGGGGTTTAAATTTAAAAGATTTTTTAAAAAAAAAAAAGCCTTTGCAATTTAAGTTCATTAACAAATGTCCTACTGATTTTGGGGTAGCCCTGTTTTGTAAATACTAAAATCAGGTTCCAAATTTTTTTAAAAGCAGACCGACCTTTTTTTTGATCCCCTTTTCTCAAATGGCTTCAGGTCTGGGATGCCCTTTTCACCTTTTAAGACGGTCGGAGGCAAAAGGGGGCCCCCCCTGCACAAATGCCCTTTTGTAAATGGAGGGGGGGGGGAGGGAGGCCCCTGGCCCTTTTTGTCCCGCTGCCCGGATTAACCCTTTTTGGTGCCTGCTCCCCCTGCTCCCCTACAAAAGATTGAGCAGGGGTTGGGGGGGGGGGGATCAATAGATGTGCCCGCCCGTGACCCTGTTGGGGTTAGTATAACATTTAGTTACTGTGGAGCCCGTAACTATAATAATAAAATACAGATCAAGGGCTTGGAAACTTTTCATGCTCTGCTGGGACAGTGAAAACAACCCCGAAAACCCTTACAGCTTCCCTGTTTTTCTGTTCCCTTTTAAAAGGGGTTTTTTTGTTGCTGGAGAGTGGGATATGTAAGGGTAAACCAAAAGGTATAGGGGAAAACTTTTCCCTCCCCCTTTCTCCCATTAGGGAATCACAGAACCTTTTCCACACCTTAATCACCCTAATACAAACTGGGGGCTAGATGCCTGCAAAGATCGGGTCAGGGGAAAACCAGGGGTTAAAACCCCTGGGACCCAAAAACCCCCCCCCCCCTTTCTGTAAAAGAAAGTTATTGGGGGAAAGGGGTCCCGTGTGCCCGAGAGGAGGGGGGAAAAGGGAGGAGAAAGGCAGAAAGAAGCAGCCCCCAAAATTTAAAAAAAAACCTTTTTTTCTTTAAAAAATTGAAGTGGGGCGGAACTTTTAATGAACAACTTTCCCTTTTAAAAAAGGAGTATTCCATTTCCCTTTTCTTGAAAAGGGGTTTTAAAGTTTATAAGGGGTTTATCAAAGGGTTCCCCTTTATTTTTAAAATAAAAAAGGGGAGTGCAACTGCCCGCAACATGTTTAGGATAAATGCATATTGAGAGCATTACTTTAATCCTTTATGGTTAAAAGCATCTTACATTTTGCCATGATCTGCAAGGTCTCTTGTGTCCCCGCTGTCGCAGATGCCATTTTGGGTCCCCGGTGATTGGAATCGGTTTTACTCTGACTGGCCCCTTTTTTAATTTCCCGCAGGGAACAGTTAAAACCAAATCCTTCCCCCCACTCCCCCCAGGTACTCATCACCTAACAAAGGGTGAGCTATAAAACCCAGCTTATACCACCTTTCTGGGCCCCGAGTATTGGGGGGAAGTTCCCAAAAGGGTTCACACAGGCTCAAGCCCTCCAAAGTTCCTCAACCCCAGCCTGAAAATAACATATTTTGCTATTTCCTTGCGGTGGGGGCCAAAAAATTTAAAAAAAAGAAAACCAAAATTGGTTTTTTTTAAAAAAAAGAGGGTTAAAAATTCAAAAACACAGGCTAAAAGAGCTTCCCTAAAGGGGTTAAAAAAAGTTTAAAAAAATTAAAAAAAAACAAAAAAAGACAAAAGCGTTTCCCGTGCCCCTTTTTTTAAAAAATTTTTTGGGAAAAAAAACAAACCGCGCCAAGGGGGGAGTGATTGTCCCCAACACAACCTCCTTTTTTCCTTTTCGCCAAAACCGGGGGTTTCCCCCGGGGGGGCCCGAAGCGAAACATCAAAGGGGGATAAAGATCGGCTGGGAGTCCCAAGGAAAAAAGGGGAATTCCCCTTTTAAAAGGGAGCGCCCGGGGCCCTTTTGAAGGGGTTTTAGATTGGGCCATTTCCTGTTTTCCCCTCTTCCCGTCCGCAAACGGGGAATTTGGGAAAAACCGCCATCTTTTTTACACCCTAAATTATGCCATAATTTCAATGCATTTAGGGTTTATTTAAAGAACGCCGGGCCCCCTAGTGGGCAAGCACCATAGGGGGGAAATGTTAAAGTAAAAAAAAATTTAAAAAAAATAAATTTTTAAAGTACAAAAAAAAAAAAAGAATTTTACGTTCCCAAACACCCCCCTTTTTCCCCAAATTTACAAATAAAAACAAATTTAAAAAAATAAAATTATACAAAAAATTTTTTGGGGGCCCAAAAAAAATGGCGCCGAGCGCAAAAATTTTAAAAATAAAAAAATGTTTTTAAATTTTTAAAGGGACCAAAAAATACCAAACCCCACATGTTTGGGATTGCCGGAACGTAACACATAAAATTTTTTCCAAAAAGGAAAAAACTCCGTTAAAAAAAAAACCCCCCGCAAACACGGGGGCAAATACTTTTTTTTTACATTTTTCCCCCTTTAGAAATTTTTTGCCGTTCCCTATAAACTCAAAAGTATACTCTTTTAAAAATAAAAAACAACCAAATAGAAAATACAAAATTTTTCCCCCAAAAAAAAACCCTAATTGTCTAAGTAGGGTTTAAAAATAAAAAAAATTTTTGGCTTTTAGAAGGGAAAAGCAAAAAAATTTTAAACCCATATTATTATGACCGCTCAGAAAGGGTTAAATAATGATTTTCTTCAAGTAAACTATAAATGTAAGTAATTTGCGGGGACTGTCAGGGACCAGGAGAGACACAGACAGTGGGCCCGACACTGTTCCCAACCTCTGCCCCGCCTTTTGGGAACCAAAACTCCTTACGGGGTCGGCCCCAAAAATGAAGACTGAGACTCTTTGAGCCAAGGGGAACACAGACAAAGACAAACAAACACAAACAAACAAGAGAAGTCGGGCAGGCAATCAAACACACGGCATGCATACAAAAACGTGAGACAAAAAATAACCGGGAACCAGGCAAAGCAGAGCACAAAAGAAAAATAAGAGTCCGGGCGAACTATAGGAACAGAGAACCATAATAAACCCAAAGGGGACGGGAAAGGGTGGGGCTAAAATGGGGAATGGGAGAAGGAAAACAGAAGTAAAGGGGGAAAAAAGAACGTCAACCCCAAAGAAAAAAGTTAACCCCAAAGTGCTGGAAGGTTTCGGCCAGGGGGTTTTGGCCAAAATAAATTAAAGCATCAATTTTTTCAACCAGCATTCACACTAGAAGAAAAGTAAGGCCGAAGCCGCGTTTTGGTCGCAGGGGCCGGGCCGGCCCCATGCCAATGCAGAGCCTATCTGGCACGAAAGTGACAGTAATATATAAAAATGTAATATATGAGAAAATAAAAATTTTTACTACTTCTTCTCAATTAATCTCATGTTTCAATTTTAAAAAAATTTTTATTCACCATACACATAAATGGCCCCTAAAATTTTATAAAACCAACAAAAATAAAATTTGTCCAATTTCATGAAGTTTCCATGGTACATAAAGAACAAGCATAATTTTCGGTTTCTTAGCAAATTTCACTAATGGCTGACATCTACTTTATGCAAGCCTCTTAATAACTTTAGTGCAGAGAAAAAAAAGTGGTGTTCTTTGATTTGAATTTGAGCAGCAGGTGTTAATGACAGAGACCTTATAAATATAGGAATGTAATTATGGCCTGCGTCATGGGGAAAACGCAAGCCCTAAAATCTAAAAAAGAAAACCTACAATCCAGACATTTCATACCCTTTCGGGCCCGGGGGCATAACTAAGAACCTGGGCCCATAGCAAGCTTTTGGATGGGTCTCCCCCACCACGAGCATTTACCCGGAAACCTCTTTTGGTCAT
The DNA here is from genome assembly GCA_025379985.1 of Phyllomedusa bahiana. Taxonomy (NCBI): domain Eukaryota; kingdom Metazoa; phylum Chordata; class Amphibia; order Anura; family Hylidae; genus Phyllomedusa; species Phyllomedusa bahiana. The sequence goes on from JAODAL010036060.1 coordinate 32,982, forward strand.
GCGATTATAATAATATAAGGGGGTGAACACCACAATAAATTTTTACCACAACCTACCAGCAAAACCCACTATACCCTGATCAACATTACCAATCGCTACACAAAAAAAACAGACCATAAATTCCACCACAAGTGCTGAATAATACCCTTGTACTATTACTGAATAAAGATCTGTATACAAAGACCTATATTACCACCATATAGTGACCATATAGTGGCAGGTATCAGTGTGCACAGGTGCCCCACAGACTGTATATTACCCCCATACAGTCACCATATAGTGGTAGACACCAGTGTACTAAGACTCTGCAGACTGTATATTACCTCCATACAGTGACCATATGGTGGTAGGCACCAGTGTAAACAGACTCTGCTGACTGTATATTAACACCATACAGTGACCATATAGTGGTAGTTACATGTGCGTGACATATAAGTGATTACAGTGGAGTAACATCTTGTGGCTCACAGGTGACGTTTCTCTGACGAGTCGTTGACTTTCCCTTTTGTTCTGCATTCGGTCCAGACCACCATGATAACTTCTCCTGGTCGCCACTCGTCCCTGCAGATTTAGACACAAATATCTTAGAATCCTCATTTTTCTAGCACCTCGCTCCCTGCCCCCCACCTCTGTACAAACTTCTCAGGGGTGGCAGAGGGGTATAGGCCATAGCATAGAGGCACAGTCTCCTAGAGGGGAGGAACAGAGGATTTACCCCCTGGAGATTGTGTTACAGCTATGGCCTGTATCCCTCAGAATCATGTTACCAGGCAGACTCCCATTAGAAAGTTGGTAGGCCCTTAAGGTCTCAATTAGGCAGGTAGGCTATAGGTAGGTAGTTAGATTGGCCCTATGTAGGCAGTAGTTAGGCCCCAGTTAGGTAGGCAGCCTCCAGGTAGATAGGTAGGCTGTAGGTAGACCCCAGGTAGCTAAGTACGCAGGGCACAGGCATGTTGTAGATGGTCCCCAAGTAGGTAGGCTACAAGTAGGTAGGTAGATTGTCCCTAGGCAGACAGTCCCCAGGTAGCTAAGTAGGCTGTTGCTAGGCCCCTGGTAGCTAAGTAGGCAGTAGGTGGACTGTTGGGGTTCAGGGGTACCTGATACCTGCTTCCAAATTGAACACTGATTCCCGGGCATGAAAAAATGAACACCAACACGAGAACGGGATGATTCCTCCTCATGTAAGCAGCCCAGAATAATGATTTTTATTAAAATACAATGATGTTTACAAACTGGCTTCGGGGCTGGTTAAGTTCCTTTTTTCTTGCAGTTTTCAAAATGTGGCCTAGTTATTGGTTCTCCAGATAGGTCATGGTTTTTCCCACCCAGTCCATGCTGGCAAAAGGGTGGGATTGGGCCCAAAGGGGGGCGGCTCTTGGATATCTGTCTGTTCACTAACATATGTTTAAAAAATTTTTTTCACCACAAATTTCATTACAAAAGCATTAGAAAAATAATGTTTCCCCCCACAATTCCCCCCAAAACCCTTATTACACTCGACCCTGAGTTTTTTTTCACATTGTTCTTCCCCTAACTAAAAACACCTTTTCCTGCCAAAGCTGGCGGGAAAAGGATGTGAGCTTCACCATTTTAGATGACCACCCTATCAGTGACCCCCTTTGTAGTTGGACTTTCCCAGCCCTACAGGGCCCCTATTATTTCCCTTTTAATCTCTGGGTCCTAATCTTGGTAAAGAATTTGGGGTTTTCAGGGGGTAAATGGGGCTCAACATCAATGCATGTTTTCTCCTTTTAACCATAGGAAAAGTTTGGGGTTACATTATCAATACTCTTTTAAATCTTTTTATCAAGGGGAAAAACCAGGAGAATCACTACCATCATATCAAACTATAACTATCAGTCCTCTTGAGTCCAAACCCCTTTTGCCCTCCTGACATCCACCCAAAAATTTAATTTCCCCATGGGTCCTTCATTTCCAAAATTTTTTGGGTAAAGAATGCAAACAGCTCATTTACGTTTTTTTTGTTCAATACTTTTTAATTTGGGGTTGCTGGGACACCGGGTAACCCCTGCCCACGAAAACCCAACTGTTTCCAAAGGGTTCCTGCATTGCAGAGCCCGGCATTTTTCCCTTAAATTTAAACCCCACCACTCGCAAAAAAAGCGGGTCTTCTTTTTTAAAAAAAATTCATTTTAAATTTGAACATTTTAAAAAAAATATATATAACATGGCGGGGAGAAAGAAACCAGTTTGTACCACATTTGAAAATGATAAAATGCACAACGCGTTTCGATTTCTATAAAAACTTAATCTTTGGGGCTTGAAAACCCTGCTCCAGAAAAGGAAAACCCAAATTTATAGGTCACATAGGGGCGTTACTATTTTTTCCTTTTTAACCCCCCTTTCCCCCCGGGTTAATTTTAAAACCCCCCGACTTAGGCAAGTATTCACACTAAAATTTATTTCCCTTTTTACATAAAAAAGCCAAAACTAAAAATTAAAAAAACAATACAGATCAAAGAAAACATCCCATATAGATAGTTTAATATGGGTATGGGAGATCAAATTTTTAATATTCAGAACATTCGGGTTTTTGCCGTGTCCCAAAATTTTAAAAAAATCCCCCCAAAAGGTTTCCCTTCTCATGAAAAGCCCCTTTTTTTGTGCCCCCCTTTTGCTGTAAAGAAACTTTTTCTATACCATTTACTAAAAACAAACCTTGCTAGGGTTATGGATATCGATACAATTTTTTGAAAACAGCTACATATTTATTTTCCCAAAAACCCGGATTTTTAGCATCTGAAAAAAGGGTCGTCTAATTTCTGGGTTTTTTAGATTATTTGTTTGAAACGGGCCCTACATAGGGTTTTTTTACATTTCATTAAAGATATTAAGTAAAACTACATATTTAGTTTTAAATTTTAAAGAACTGGGCTCTATTTTTGAACTTTTTTTTCCCTTTTTGTGACATATGATTAAACTCTTTGCTGTTTTTCATATCTTGAAATTTAAAGAAATTTTGGGGCCCGCAACCATATTTTCCCCCTCCGTTTGCAACCACTGTACTTTCTCATTAAAACTAGGGTAATTTTTTAAAAGCTGGGAAGAAAAAGTAAAACCTATAGCCCGCACCCGTTTGGGGAACATAGTTCACCCCTTCTAAAAAAGATTTATTCTTTCCCTACTTTTTAAATTTTTATTTATGGGTAGATGTTTTTTTGATTTTTTTTTATTATTTGATTATTTTTGGGGAAATAGGGGAGTGAAAAATTTGTTTTCTTTTTTTGCCCATGTTCACTTCTATTGAATTTTTTTTTCATTGTTGGTCCCTTTAAAAGATTTCTCTGGAATTTTTTTTCCCCTTTTATTTTTAGCTTCAGTTATTGTTTGTAAACAAAATCCCTCATTTTAAAATTTTTTTTATTGTTTCTTTTTCCCCTTTTTTATTTTAAAATCTTTACCAAAGTATATTTCTCTTTGCCCTGATGAGTTCTCCCACCGGATGTTTTTTAACACATGGGTGGGTGCATGACGAGGCCCCAAAAAAATTAAAAGGGGAAAATTTTTTGTTATTGGGTTTTCGGGATGGGGAAACATAATCTTATTACTTCCCGTGCGGGCAACGTTATATCCAGAAAGTCCAAAGCATATCGGATGTGATTTAAATTAAACCGGAAAATTCATGTTTATTTTTATTAATAAGGGGAAAAACCCACAAAATCAGATATTGTACCCTTGTCCCCTCCCAAAATTTAGGATGAGGTTTTGTCAATGAAAAAGTCCCTAAACCCCCTGATAAAGGGGGGGGGAAAAGACATTGGGGACCACAGCAGACCCTTGTTTTTTCCCAAATGCCCTAAAAACATTTGCTATGAGGGCGAAAAAATTTTGCCCCCCATAGAGGGTCCCTTTTTGTTTCAATTTGTATTTTTTAAAACAAACCCAAAAAAAAAGTTAAAGTGTTAAAGGAATTCTGTAAACTAGAATTATAAACTCCTTTTAACCTTCTCTATAATGGGGTATAGGTTTTTTAAAAATTTTTTTAATTTCGAAAAATAGACTTCAAATTTTTTATTTTTAAAAAAAAATTGGGGGGGGGGGGGGGGGGCGGGGGGGGGGGGGTTTTAGGCCCTTTTACATCAAAGGGCACCCACGGAATTAGTTTCCCCATGGGGGTATCCTCAAATTTTTGAATGCCCTTTTCCCCTGGGGGTTTTTTAAGATCCCCCTGGTATAGGGGGAAACAAGGGGCTGCAAGTACGAATCAAACCCCCCAATAACTCCCCCTTTCCCTTTATCCCCACCCCACTTTTTGGTCGCAGGGGCGGGGGGAAAGATATTTTTGTGGCCCTTTTGGGTGAAAAGAATGTAAAAATTGGAGTAATGGGGTATTTTCTGAAAATTTTTTTCTGCAAATTGTTTATTTATAGCTCCCTTTTTTAATACCCACATCCAAATTTTTTTCCCATGGCTATCTAAAACCCTGCTTTTGGTTTTTTTAAAGATGGGTTCTCATCCCGTGGAAAGGATCATTTAACATACCCAAAAGGTTTTGAGTTTTTTTATATAAATTCCTACCCAAAAACCATAGGGCCCCCCCCTTTTGTCAGTTTTTTTGACTATAAATTGGGTTTTTTATTTTTTTAATGTTTTATTGTTTTTTTTTCCGATACTTTATTTTGTTTAAAAAAAATTTTCGTTTTTTTTTTTTAAACTGAGAAAAGACGGGTGGTTGCAAATAAAGGGAAACTAGGGTTGCGGCCCAAAAATCTGCTTTAATTGCAAGAAATTTTGAAAAACAGCAAAGGGGTTTTAAAATCATTTTGCACAGGAGAAAAGTTCAATAAAAAAGCATCCCAAAAACTGTAATACTAAAAAATGTAGTGTATTTAAAATATTTTTTGCACTGAGTGAAAAAACAAAAAGTAGGCTGTACAAAAAAATAATCTAAAAAAACGAAATTAGACGAAAATTTAAATCAGATGCTAAAAACCCCGGTGTGAATAAAAATTTATGCCAGTTTGGCCCCAAAACATTGTATCGATTCCATAACCATAGCACACTAGCATCATAGTAAATGGTATAGAAAAAAATTTCTTTAACACAAGAGGAGGCGACCAAAAAAAAGGAGGCTTCTCAGAAGAAGCTTTGGGGGATTTTTAAATTTCGTACACGGCAACCCGAAGGTCTAATAAAAAATTTTAAACTCCTAACCACTATTAAACTATCTTTTAAAGCATAGTTACTATGATCTGTAATTTTTTTTAATAAGTTTAGCCTTTTTTTTTTGTAAAGGTAAAATAAATTGGGGTGTGAAAACTAAACCTAATTTGAGGGTTTTAAAAATTTAAACCCGGGGGGAAAAGGGGTTTTAAAAAGAAAAATTTAAAAGCCCCTATGCTGACCTATAAATGGATAGCAACTGGGGCAGATAACCCGGGCCCCAAAGAAATTAAAATTTGATTTGAAATCGAAAACCTCTGCATTTAACATTTTTTATCACTGTGGTAAAATCGGGTTTCTACTCCCCGCCAAGTTTTTATAAAATTTTTTTTAAAATGTTCAAATAAAGTTGAATTTTTTTAAAAAGAAACGCTGGGGGTGGAGTTTATTCAAACGGAAAGGGGCCGGGCTCTTCACCAGGTTTTTTCCCTTTACTCTTTGGGCAGATCCCAATTTTGTCCCAAGGGCCCTCGTCACCTTCCCCGTGGGACCAGTATTGTCTGGGAAAATATGTGCAACAACGTCCCCAATCCCTTTTGCAAACAAACCCCCTTTTCTGCAAAAACATGTCCAAAGCCAAAATTTTAACTCTGTAAAGTCATGGTGGGGGTGGGAAAACCCCCCTTGGTTGGCCCAGACCTTGGAGGAACATCCCTAATTTAAATTTAAAAAACCTCTGTTGGCTTTTAAAACCGGTTTAAATTTAAACCATCAACATTTTCATTAATACCACATGGGGCATAAAGAAGAGAGAACCCCCCCCTTTACTTTGGTCACGGGCCCCTTTTAAAATTTATTAGGGGGCCCCCCCCCCCCTTGGGATGCCAAAGGCACTATGTATAATTGGGTCAAAAATGCCGGGTGGGCCCCCCTTTTTGGGATCGCTATTGAGTTACTTTCCAAAAAGCCAAGGTCCCCCTGGATTGGACCCGATGTGGAAAGGCATGATTAATTTTTTGGGGAGCATACATTAAACCCCTCCCCTTACTCTCTAACCTGCTCCTCACCCTTTCCATCACCACAAGTCCCCAAAAGATGTCTGCTAAGGGGCTGAAACCCGGGTTCTGAACTTTTTGGGCACATCCATTGGGAAATGAAATTGGCACAAAAAACCCTTTACTAAAGTTGCCATAAATCCTTTTCCCAGGTGGACTCCCTAAAAAAGTGAAAATTTCCCCGGATAGAATTTTTGCCCCCATCCCCCCGGTTTTGGGGGGGTTTGGGAACTATGGGATCTTAACTTTCCCCAAACTTCACAAAGGGACTTTGGGTTTTTTGAGGTGTTTTGTAAACAAACTCAAAAAAACTTCCCTTTTGCCCCTGTCCCGGGAAAAATTAGGGTACTGTACCCAGATGGGGGGTTTTCAACACATACATAACAATTATTTTTTTTTTGGCTTTTGGGCAGTTATACTTTAAGGGATTCCCCCCAGGCATTCAATTTTATTAAATGAAAAGTTGGGGGATTGGGACCATTCCCGGAAAACAAATAAAATTTAATTTTTCAAATTTTTTTACAAGATTAAAAAAAGAGCGGGAAAAACCAGTGAAACAAACAAGTTTTGTGTATGGTCAAGGGGGGGGAATGCAGCTGACACTTTCGGGCCAAAATTTTTCCCCTTTGTCCCTTTGCTACCCAAAAATGTCCCAAAAAGTCCTCTTATAGTGTTTAAAGAAAAAACAAGAATTTTAAAAAAGAAAATACCGGGCCAAACCCGTAACACACTCCCCCTTAACAGAAAAACCCGTATTTTTTTTGGGTGAAATGGGGGTGATTGCATGCAAAGGTTTCCCAAACCGGAAGCGGAAAAACGCAAGGGCCCGGGAAAGAAAACCCAAAAAAGGCTTGCGTTCCATCGGGCGAAAGTTTCCTTTCAAAAGGGACCAGCGAGACCCAAAAGACACTCGCGAGAAGACGGGTTACCCGCAACAGGGATGGGATCAGGTGACGAAACAGCACAGAACAAAGATCGAAGTCTGCAATACAAATAAAGTAACCAAACAAATATGGGTACTGGGAAGTTATGCAGAAAAGAAAAAACAAAAAAGCTGCAACACAAAATTTACATCTGAGCTGAATACAAATACATCCCAAAAAAAAGAATTAATTATTCAATCAAAAATGAAAACAAAATATTAATATCAGGAGAATACCCCCACTATGCTAGGATGAAAAAAATCACCTAAAAATGTTTTATAAAGAAACTGAACTACACTCCCCTGTCGATTGAGATTTAAAGAGGAAATAATTTCACGACATAGTCAAACCCTTGGGGCAAATACTATTTAATAACAAAAACCAATACGCCTCCCTATCCCGCAAAAAACCCAGTCACCCCCTCTGCTGGGTTTTATACTTTTTCTATTGCTATAACTCGGAGGCTATTAGTGCGTGATTCATGACATGAAACACAATGTAAAGCTATGTTAGATTTGTTGGTTTTATTGACATTGGAAATGTCATTTAGGTGTTCTAAAAAGCGGATTTTTAATTTACGGATAGTACTGCCTACATAAAATAATCCTACATATTAATATTTTGTATACATATTGATTGATATAATTAATATCTTTATATTTAGGATGTATTTGTATTCCGCCAGATTTAAAAGTTTTGCTATTGCGCTTTTTAGTCTTATTTTTGTAGCTCTGAAACATCGCGAACATAGCGCTGTTTTAGGGGGTGTTATAAGGGGGTCACAAAAGCACAAAGCTGGGATCAAAAAGTCCACTCGGCAATCTCCCAAGCACTACCAAAGAAAAAAAGATACTTCAAAGAACCACCCGGTTTAATGATAAATGAAATACAAAATATAAAAGTGGGAAATGTGAATCTTTTTCACGGACATCAAATTTTATTAAATTTTAATAAAAAAATTTTATGTTTTTTACGGGAACATACCGTTTTAATATACCATTTGCACAATAATTTGGGGGCCAATCCATTACTACTTTTTCTCTAAACTTTATTGCTTTACTTTGGGACGGGGAAAGCACATTTTTTTGCCCACTTTGATTTACAGCGGAATACAAAGGGCAGGTGAGCGGCTTTCCTTCCTTTCTTCTTTTTCATTATACCCTTTTTTCCATTTTTCCCTCAAAAGTGGGTTTTCCCCATGGCCCCCATTTGTTTGAATTTTTGGATTTGGGACCCAAAAGGGGTTTGGGCTCCCATGGTTTTGACTTATTCTAGTCCCGCCCACTTGGGAGAGTCCCCCATATCCCTAGTTTGAATTTCCCAAAAAGGGGGAAAAAACCATAACACCCCCCCATATATATATTTTACCCATCACTTTGGGTTCCTGAAACTACGGGTTGGGGTGAAGGGATATTGAGAACTAAAGGGGATTGCAAGCTCCAATCTAACCACAATTTTTTACCAGTTTTTTGCCTAGTAAGAGTCTTTCAATGAAAAGGGTTTCTTTGTCGGAATCTTTCCTTCAGGCTACATAGGAGGAAAACCCTTTTGCATTGCGATACGTACCCCTGTACTCTACCCCCTTTACCGCTGGGGGGAATGGTCAAAGGCTTTTAAAGGGCCGGAAAAAACTAGACTCCAGGGTTTTTTCTCCCCGTTGTTCTCCACCAGAAAGTAGTCTCCTGGTTTTAATAGAGGCAACCGGGATCCCCGAATTTTTTATCTGGGAAAGGAAAAGGGGAAAATAAACATGTGTTTTTTTTTCCCAAATTTTTACACAGAAGATCATAAATTCACAAACTATCATTTCCCCCCCAAAATTAACTGTTGGGAGGTAACCCCCCCCACCCCTTTGGGGGGCCCCCCAAAAAAGGGATTTCTTTGTGAGAAAGGCCAGTGGGTTTTTCTTGGGGGGTTTCTTACTGAATACAGAGCTATTGGTAAAATTTTCTGGCCCGGGCAAACACTTTAAAGGGTTTTTTTCCCTGCCCCGATCTGGGTTTTTCCCATTACTGGGAAAATTTTTCCCGGGGCTTTACAGGGCCTCGCAAACTTGGGTTTTAGCTCTTGTATTCCCAAAAAACACCTTTCTTCCCCCT
>JAODAL010036061.1:0-42181 GCA_025379985.1 Phyllomedusa bahiana
CCTTGTTTTCCCAAGCCTCGGGGTGGGGGGAAATGGGAAAAAACTAAACTTCCTCATTTTTCCTCCCCCCGCCTAAAATTTCGAAAAACTCTTTCCAAAGGAGGGAAAAATGGTAACTTGGTGTCAAAAGGGAATACCTTCCCCCCTCCTCACGCTGCCCCGGAAACAGTTTTCAAAAACAGCCCTGACTTCCCTGAGATAAAATAAACCCTGAGAGCTGATCGCTACCTTGCATTTAGCTCTGGCCCTGAACCACTGCCTAAAAAAACCGATAAAAATTGTGAAACTGCCCGGCCCCCCTTGTGGATTTAAAGGGGAAAAAAAAAGGCTTCCGTGTCCCGAAATCGTGCCCCATCTCCTCCTCCGTCATGGGGGACCTGTTTTTTTCAGAGTGCCCAAAACGTTCGTTCCAGAACTAAGATCACCACAATGTTTCATGCTAAACAAGGGCATTGCCCCCGCACGGGCCCAAATTTTTGGTGGTTTCCCTTTCAAACTGGAAAGGGATGGTGCAGAGCTCCATCCTTGGAGGGGGAAATTTCCGGGTTTTTTTCCACGTCAACAATAAAAAGGGTTTTGACGGGGAGGCCGAGTGACGCTCCCAACGCGCCTTTAAGGACAAAGAGGGGCGAAGGGCCCGGAAAAGTGCAAAATTCAGACTTCGACCCTTTCCCTCAGAAAAGGAAGTCCCCCCGGGGTTTGGTTTCCTTTAAAAATTTTTGGGACGCCCAATTTTTCATGAAAATGTTCCAGGAAAAGGTTGTCCCCACCCTACCGATTTAAAAGGGCCCGGGCCGCGATTTCCCCCCGTTTTCACACACCGCCGGGAAACAAGGTTTTTCCCCCGGGCCCCCCGCTCGCCCGGTTGCGGAGGGGGTCCCCCAGCTCCTAAACCTGTGGTGGGGAGGGTTTCTCCAAGACAGTTTTAAATTTTCAACAGGGGCCGGGTTTTTCTTTTTGGGCCGTGATGCCACCAGAGGCCCTTTGGGGGGGAAAGAACCCTGAAACCATCTCGCGGTTTTGGGAAAGACGGGGGCCCCGACCCTTTGAGAGCCCCCCGGTCACCCCCAGGGAAATCCCACCCGCTCCCCTCAGTGAGCTTTTTAAACAGGTTTAATAGGGGCCTTGGCCGTGCTTTTTTTCCCAAATGTTTCGGTGGTCAGAGGGAAACTTTTCCGGACACAAAATCAGACTTCCCCTTGAAATTTTTAGATGACACGGGGGCTGGCCGGGGCAGGGACGGTTTTTTCTGGCGAAAAAATTGCCTGCTGGGCATCTGGGTTAATTTGGGGGAAAGGCAAGGGCCAGGGATGTGGCGGAACCCATCTGGGGGGCCCCCACCAACGGGAAAGGCAACTTTTCAAAGGCCAAAACCGGCAATGCCTCCCTTTAGGTTTTTTGGGCTTTGGAGGTTTGGGGGTTTAAAAGTGTTTTTTTCTGCTCCAAAACCGGGAAGACAAAAGGCTGGCGCTGGGACTGGCCGCGGGTCGGCTTTAAAGGTTGTAAAACTGGGGAAAGGGAAAAGGGGGTTTGGGTTGGGGGTTTCTGGTGGTGCTGGGTTACCCCGGGGTGAGGGTTGGGGGCTGAAACGGGGGCCCTGTTTCCTGATAAAGCTTTTGGGGAAAAAATGGGCGCTGAGGAACCTTGGTGGTGGCAGAGGGGTGGGGGAAAAAAAAGGGTTTGTGACAGGGGTTTTGGGGGCCCGGCGTGGGTTTGGGCCCTTTTTTTGGGCCCAAAAGTTTTGCCCCCCAAATTTTCCAAACTAAATTGCTTTCCCGTTTGCATGTGCCTGGGAAGGGTTTGGTGGGGGGTTTAAAAACCCCCCCTAAGGTTCTTCCCCTCTATTTAGCTTTTACGGCAAAGGCGGCATTGACATCCCCTTGGTGAATGTAACGGGGGGGGGATCCGCTGGCCAATGCAAACGATGTAGCTAACCCCCACGCCGGGAACGGAATCAAAGTACCCCCCCGGGTTTTTCACCAGCCCCCCGCCGCAAAGGGGGAATGGATTTTTTGCTGCGGCGTAAAGGTTTACCGGGGTCGTTACCCCCCGAGTGACTTGCTTGCAAAGGCCCGGGGGAAAAAGGCGTGGTTCAAAAAACGTTTTCCCGGGGGCTTTAGTCGGGGGAACACAGAAGGTCAGGGCAGGCAGCAGAGGTTCGTGGGTAAAGAGGGGGCCCAGGGCCCCTCAGGGCAGGGGGCAAACAGGCGGTCGGGAAAAACAAAGAAAGGGGATGGTCCCACGGGTAATCAAAAGGGAAAAACTCCAATCTCGTAATGCCCCCAAAAACACACCAACCGGGTGAAGGATGTACTGGGGGGGGAAATCCCCCTTTAATAGGCCCAAGCCCCCAGAAAAATAACCAATTATGGGGAAAACTGGCCCTTTAAATTTAGAGAACCCGGCGCGCGCCCCTTTAAAGCGGGGGCCCCACGCGCACGAGGGCCCCGGGCCCGGCAGGCGCGGCTTTTCCCCCGGGAAAGCGCGGCCGGGTAAGAGAGGGGGGGCGCCGAAAACAGAAAGAGGGGGGGTCGCGGGCCCCCGGCGGGCCCGCCGCGCCAGCCCCCGGGCGAGCGGGGGGTTGGTCGCGGGGGGGCCCAGCGGGGGGGGGGGGGGCCCCGCGACCCCCGGACAGAAACCCCCCCCCTTAGTTTCCCCCCCCTTTTTTTTTTTTAAAACCAAGGGGGGGGAAATTTCAGGAAAAGGGTTTGGTCCCCGGCCCCCCGGGGCCCGCTCCCCCGGGCCCCCCAAACCCCTTTCCCCAGCCCCAATGAGAAAGCCCCCGCTTCCCCCCCCCTGTTTTTCTGTGCCAAACCCCCTTGACCTAAAAAGTATTATCAGAGTTGGCCACAGGAAAAAGGCGAGAAAAGGCCCCCACGGGAGAAGCAAATTCAGCACCACCCGGGTTTTGGGGAGAGGGACAGGGAAAGGGGATTTCCCCGGGATGCGAAGGGTAGGAGGAAAGGGGGGACCCTTTTTTGGGCCCGGGGGTTTTTGGCTTTTCCCAGTACTCAAAGGGACCCACGTATTTGGGGAACCTAACTTTTTAGCAGGCCCCCTAAAAGCGAAAAAATTTGCTGGATAGCCAAACCTTACCCGGCCCGGGGCCCTCTTAAGGGGCGGATTTCCCTAGGGAAATCTGTCAGCCGGGGGACTTTAGTGCGGGGCCGAAAGCCCCGTAACGGGCCCCTGTCGTGTAAATTCCCAATAAAGCCTTGATGTCCTTTACTTGGGCACCCAGGGCCGGGAAAATGACACAAATTTAGAAAGGGGGGAGGGTGGGCGGGGATGTAAAACCCCAAACACGAAAAAAAAAGGGGGAGGCCCCCGCGGATCCCAAAAATTCAAAAAGATTTCAAAAGAAAACTCCGGGCCCGGGAAAAAAGACCCAGCCCAATTTTTACCCTGACGGGGGGAACACAAAAATGCCTCAGGGGGTGCCCAACACCGGGTTGCCCCCTTAAACCCTTTTCCCCCTTTAGTCTGGGGGGGGGGTTGGGGAAAAGAATTTCCAAAAACTGGCCCTGCAATTGCCCCACCCAAAAGCCGCCAAAATTTGGGCAATAAATTGGATTTTCCCCTACTGAACAATATGAAAGGGGAGCCCCGTGAAAAGACGGAAAACGTGACAGAAAAAATGTTGGGCCATTTTGGGGGGCAAAGGGTAACCACCCAGTGGGATAAAGTGGGCCCCTTTTTGGAAAAACGGTCGCTAAAAAACCCCGATGACCGTGTTTTCCCGAGGAAAGGGGGGGGGTCTTTTTAAATTTAAAACCAAAGGCCCACATGGGTCCAGGGTTTTTTGGCACAGGGGGGGTTTAAGAAGGGCCCCCCGGGCTTTTAGGCGAGGGAAAACCCTTTTTACGGGGACAGGGGGGTGCAGGGTAAAACAAGTCCCTCCCTGGGCCTTAGCAAGATTTGGCCAAAACCCGTAAAAAATCGGGATACAAAAAAAGGAAACGACCTTTGGAATCCCCCCCCCCCCCCCCCCCCATTGGGGGGGCCCGCCCCTAAGGGAAGGGGTGTTTCCCCCTTCGGAAACCCAAGGGCAACGGTTTTTCCCCCCATTCGTCCCCCCTTTCCCCGGGGGGTAGGTGGCTTTTTAGGGCCACGGGGGGAAAAACCGGTTTTACGAGTCCCCCTCCGGGGGGGGGACAATGTGTGGGGGGGGAGGCTCGAGACCCCCCTGTATCCCCAAAGGGAAAGGGAAAGGGGAATCACTCGGGGGGTTTTTTTCGGCAGGCAGAAAATTTAGGGGGGAAGTCAAAACGGGCAAAAAAAAAAATGGAAACCCCCCTACTTGCCGGGGATTCAAGGGGGTTGATCCCCACTGAAGAAAAAAGGAGGGTTTTTTTTTGTTGGGGCTTTGGAAAAATTTTTCCCCAAAAGGGGGGGGAGCCCCCCCCCCCATAGGGGAAAGCCAAATTTTTCAAGACCAGCTTAATGGGCCCGTAAAATTTTTCGGGTCACCAAAAGGTAAAAGGGTTTTCTTTTGGGAAAGGGGAGAATGTCTTGGGGAAAAAACCACAGGGATTTCTTTCCCCGGGGGATCTCTGCAGGAGGACCCGCACCAGCGCCGAAAAAACGAAGCTTTCCCTTCCAGAAAAAAACGGACATTTTTGGGCCCGGGCGAAAACAGGACCCGGGGCCGAAAGGGAAAAGCCCTTTTACCCCTTAAAAGGGTTCTTTTGGGGCCCCTTTGGGGGGCCCGGGGTTTTGGGAAATTGGGGGAAAAACTCCCCAAGGGCCCCGGGCCACCAAGGGAGCCCCCCCAGTGTAGAGAAGTGGGGATTTAATTGCCTATAATAATTGCAAATTTCCCCCAAAAATTGAATGGCCCCCAAAGGCCCCCCCCGGTTTTGGGGCCCCCTGCAACCCCCGCGGAGAGGTTGGAAAGGGAAACCCTCCGGAGGGCCCCTTTTTCAGAGACGATGTAAACCCCAAGAAGGGTAAGCGGCAAAGTTTTAAATAGGGCCCCCTTTTTTTGGGCTTGGGGGGAAAGTTTAAAAAGAGTGCGGGGGTCCCCCCCTGGGAAACCCGGGGGACCTGGTGGCGGAAATCCCCGAGATCGGGGGGAAAAATGGAATTTTCGTCCCAAATTGAACCCATTACACGACATTGGTAGGTCCCGAAAGAAACTCATTAACAAAATTCTGAAATACCGCCGGGGCCCTTTTCAGAGAACCCCAATGGGATAACCCAAAATACTCGAAATGGCCCTCCCGTGTATTTTAAAAGCCGTTTTCCCCCTTCGCACCTTCCCCCCCAATGGGGGATTAAGTTGTAAGGCCCCCCCCTAGATCCCGTTTTTGAAAAAAATTTTTCGCCCCACGCAAAGGGGGTCAAAAAAGGTTCCGGAGTTAAGGGGCAACGGGGAGCGGTTTTTTTTTGGTAATTTTTTTTCCCGGCCCCCCCATAAGGGCGATGCGGGGCCGGAGGGAAACCCCTCCCTTTTTTCTCCCCGAAGAAGAAGCCGGTCCAGGGGGAGACAAGGACTTTTCGGATGAAACCTTTGCCGGAGGTTCTCCTGGGCGTCTCAAAAACATCGCCTTAGTCTCCGGGGGCGGGGGAGAGGGTAAACCCCGGCCCCCCTGGGAGGGGGTACAAAACCCGGTTCAGGGGCATTTCCCCGTCCGAAAAACCCTAAAAAAGTAAGGGTCCGGCCCTGGATCCCCAAGGTACCGCTGCCCGTGTGGCGGCCTCTCTCGCGGTTTTGAAAACCCCACTTCCCCCCAGAACTGGCCCCGAGGGGCAAAAAGCTGGATCAGTTTTTACCCCCCATGGTGCAAGCTGTCACTGCCCGGGAAAACAACCCCCCACCCTTCCCCCTGTTTGGCCCGGTCCCGCTCCGGCGATTCCCTTGGGTCCGTTGGGGGGCCCAAGCTGTTTGTTTCCCCCTGCCTGGGCCAAAAAATTTTTACGGTGACCCCAAACCTGCAGGGGTTTTTTCCCCAACCCCCTGGCCCCCCTGCAAAATTTTAGTTAATGGGGGGCCAATTCCTGGGCAAAAACGTTCCCGGGGGCGTTTTTTGGGCCCCCTTTTTGGGCCCCGGGAAAAGGAAAGGCCCCGGGCAAACCCTCTTGGGAAAAGGGGGGGAATCCGGTGGGTGGGGTTTTGCATTCCCCCTCGCTAATTCCGCGTGTCCCCCCGAGGAAACCCCCCAAGCTTTTTTCGGGAAAAGGGCGACCTCTTGAAACCTTACGCCAAGGGGGAAACTTCAGTTTGGAGAAATACCAGTACAGTTTTTTGCATCCCGGCCTTTAAGGTTGTCCGGGAAAAGATGCCACCCCGGCGCCAAACCTTTTTAAAAAGGCCCTTTTCCCGCAGTAAACAAGGAGCCCTTGGGCCCCAAGAGATTTGCCCTCCTCTTTAAGCGAATTAATTCCACACTGGGCCATCGCATTGACGTGCGCTTCGCAGAGAGGCAAGACGAGCTCCGCCAAGATCGCGAACACTGGGCCGCGACCCCGAGTCTTCCGACGCCTGGCTCCGGTGTTCCAGAGCCTCACTGCCGCTTCCCTCTACACTGAGGAGGTACCATGCAGGTGGATACAAGTCCACATTTTGAGCAGGACATTATCCCGTCGGCGTTGCACAGAAGCTATGTCTGGTACTGCGCCAGTCCCGGATCATTTTCGGAGGAGCTGTTCCGCTTCGCCCCCATCGTCCGAGGAAACGCCCGCACACCTAGGGCTAAGTTGGGGAAGGCATTCCCTAGGTGAGAACTCTTCATCCCCACGCCTGACTATGCCGGTGGAGATCAGGACTGACTGGGTCTTGTATTCCAGGCTCCTCGCGTTCCTGGACTCCGGTTCCCGGGGAACCTTTATATATAATACACCCCACGCCGCCCTGGTATCCCGTTACCAAGCTTCTGTGGTTAGTGGGAGAAGCCGTGGTGATATCCTCCGTCACAGGGGAGCTGTTGGAGGACGCCATCCCGGTACGAGACCAAGCACAGTGACCCTCCACGTGGGCCCCTGCATAAGGAGAAGATCTCCCTCTAGTTACTGTCTAGGTCTTCTCTGCGATCCCTTTTGGGGCTCCCGTGGCTGCAGCGCCATGCTCCTACGCTTAATTGGATGACAGGCGAGGTCGTGCACTGGGGGACTGATCTGCTGGAAAATCTTGTCTGGGGGCACCTCGCTCGGTGCCGCGCTCAGTTTCCTTCCCAACCGTCATCCAGGCCTCTGCAGGTTAGCCTAACGGGAATACCGGGATTTCGCGGACGTCTTCTTGGAGAAGAAGCCGAGATCCTTCCGCTCATCGCCCCTTATGACCTGCCCTATCGAATCTTACTTGCGGGAGCCGTCCTCCTAGGGGCAGTGGTTTACACTGTCAGTCGGGTACGGAGACCATGGCCATGTCGACCTACATTGTGGGAAAACCTGAGAAAGGCTTTGATACGCAAATCTCCTCCCCGGCGGGCGACAGGATTTTTTCTTCGTGCAGAAGAAAGATGCTCTTTACGGCGTGTATCGACTATCGGGGCCTTAAACAAAATCACGGTGAAAAAAAAACCGGCTATCCTTGGCCGCTGATCACGGAACTGTTTGACACGGCTTCGTCGGAGCAATAATTTTCTCAAGTTTGACCTGCGAGGGGCCTACAACTGATCCGCATTACAGAAGAGAGGGGATGAGTGGACGATGCTTTTAACACACGGGATGGACACTTTGAATATCTCGTCATGCCCTTCGGTCTCGATGCAATGACCCAAGCAGTCTTCCAAGGAATTTGTGATATATATCTTCCGGGATCTCCTTTACACGTTGTGTCGTTGTCTACACTTGGGACGACATTCTGGTGTTCTCTGCCGAGATGTGGAGACTCATCGCTCTTATGTACCGCCTGTATTGGAGCGGCTACGGGTCCAACCACTCTACGCTAAATTAGAGAATTGATCTCTTCCACCTGGACAGCTCCCGATCCTTCGGATATACGTCATCTCGGATGCCGCGGGTACAGATGGATCCTGCTAAGTGTGTCGGGCTGTCTTTGCAGTGCCCCGGCCTGGTGGGCCTACGAGCTATACAACGCTTCCCTGGGCTTCTCGAATTACTATCGTCAGTTTATCCTGCATTATTATAGCATGGTGGCACCGATAATTGCACTTAACAAGAAGAATTCCAACCCCTAGGCTAGTGGCCGCAGAGGACCCGAAAAGCATTTTGCTCAACTTAAGAAGCCCTCGCTCTGCGCCCGTCCTGACCAAGACCTGATCCGAGAAGCATCTTGTTGGAGGTGTTGGATGCTCTAGGTCGGGGCTGGCACAATTCTTACGCAGAAGGCGACAATAAAGGGAGCAATGGTCACCTGTGCTTTCTTCTTCCACAGACTTTCTCCCTGCGGAAGAGAAACTATACACCATCGGAGACCGGGGTTGTGGCTATCAAGCTAGCCCTAGAAAGAGTGGCGTTATCTTCTGGAAGGCGCTACGCTATCCCTCACCATTTACTCCGCCCATTAAAAATCTTCAATCACCTCCAATCGGCCCAAACGCCTCAACCCACGTCAAGCCAGGTGGTCCCTGTTCTTCTCGCGCTTCAATTTCAGATACATTTTGGCCAGCAGAGAAGAACGTCAGGGCTGATGCGATCTTCCGTGGTCTCGATGTGTTGGGTGAGGAGGGCACGCCCCAGAATAATTTCCCCTGAACGCCTGATCCCTCGGTGGCTCCAGTAGATCTGCGAGTACGGTTCCTCCAGGAAGACTTATGTCCGTCTTGCGCTCCGCAGTGAGAATTTTGAATTGGGGACACTGTTCTCTTGTTGCTGGTCACCAGGAGCACGCAAATCCTTCCTCCTAATCTCTCGTTTTTCATCATGGCCAGGAGGAAACTTGCTAGGGACATCAAGGATTTCGTGAGTCCTGCGTTACTTGTGGCTTCTAACCAAGATCATCGCCACAAACCCGCGGGTTTGCTCCAGCCTATGCCCATCACCTAGGCCCTTGGACTCATGTGGTAAATGGATTTCGTCACGGATCTGCATCCCCTTCTTCGGGCAAACAACGGTCTTCTGGGTGGTGCGACCGTTTTTTCGAAGATGGTCGCACATTTATCCAGTTGCCACAGGGCTGCCCTCTGCCCCCCAGTTGGCCAGCCAATTTTTTTCCACATCTTCCGCCTACAAGGACTTCGCAGCACATTGTCTCGGATAGGGGGGTCCAATTGTGTCAGATGGTGTCTGGCGGGGCCTTCTGCTCTCGGTTGCAGGTGAACTCGATTATCTTACCGCACTACAACCCGCATACGAAAAGGCCAAGTGGAGGTGTGATCAATTCAGATCCTGGGGTGCTATTTAACGACATTTTTGTCTTCGGCTCGACAGGGTGACTGGGCCCAGCTTGCTTCTTTGGGGCGGAGTTTCTCCTTTAATCCCTGGAGTCGGAATCCACTGGTACCTCGCCCATTTTTTCATCGTCTATTGGCCTGCATCCCCGCCCTCCATTACCATTGTCTCCACCATCAGAAGTGCCGGCAGGCGGATCTTTTGCCAAGATATGGTGTCCATTTGGCTTCTGGAAACAGACGAGCCTGTCTCTGCAGCTGCCCTCCGCAGCCATGAAGTCCAAGCGGACAAGAATAGAAGGACCCTCCCCATGTATTTAGCCTGGCTACAAGGTCTCGGCTAGCAGGCAAGATATATACGGCTTGAAGATCCCTCGTTCGTACCATTTGGTGGGCCCCGGACGTACTCGCCCGCATCAACCCGGGCTGCTACAAACTCCAGGCTCCACCACAATGCGTATTCCCAACTCCTTCCATGTCTCCTTGTGAAGCCTGTGGTCTCTGACCGTTTTTACCAGAGGATCAAGCTCACATCTTCTAAAACGGAGGCCGCCCAACATCTTCACTGTAAATGAGACCTAGACATGAAGAACATCAAGGGAAGGCGGTAATTTCCTGATTGACTGGAATGAGTTTGGTCCTGAGGAGAGAATCGTGGGAGTCGGCTGAGGACAACATCTTGGGACAGTGAGTTGCACAGAGATTCCACCAGGCCAGGAAGAGGGGTGGGCTAAGGACGGGGGGGGGGGGTACTGTTTTGACGGCGCCCTGCTGAACTCCTCCTGCGGGCGCCGCCGCAGTCTTCCCGGTCCCCGGGACGAGTGCCGCCCGGCTGCCACCGAGTGGCTCGGGCGGCGGGCGCCAATCGCCTCCGGCGCATGTCAGTACTTACCTTCTGGCGCGTTCCTGTGTCACTGCAGTCTCCTGCTGTCCGCGTGCGCGCGTCCCTGTGATCTAATGGGCAGCGGCCGCGCGTCGGCTCTGTGAGGATTTAAACCGGGCAGTCGCCGGTAATTGGGTAATTGCGGGCACTGCCTCTATTTCACCTGGGCGCTCCGCCCCGAGCTCCCTTGCCGGATCTTTAGTGCCTTGCCTATCGAGAAATAGCGTTCCCTGTTGTGCTCATACTGATCTACCGTGTACCGTACCCTCGATTCCGTCTCTTGACCACGTACTCTGCCGCCTGCCCTGCCTTCTGCCTGTCCCCGACTATGAACCACATGCCCGCATGCACTGACCTTCTGCATGTCACCGTACTATCGTGCCTGGATTCACAATTCTGTACCACCCAACACTCGGTGCACGCAAGCAAGTCACGACAGGGGTAACGACCTGGTAGACTCCGCCCGCAGCAAGTCCATCCCGCTTTGCGGCGGGCTCTGGTGAAAACGGACCTAATTAGATCGCTCCACTGGCGTGTCTTACACCATTCGCGTAGTGGTGGTTCAGAGGAGTCAACTACATATTCGTTTACAGTTGATTCGGCCATGGATCCGCAAGTGCCTCTTCCGAGCGGTCTCTGATATCACCACCACGTGGCCCACTGGCAACCAAGCAGACTCGCTCAGCAGCACAACAGCTTTAATCAGCTATCATCTCTGATGCAGCAGCTTCATCGACACCCAGCAACAGCAGTCAGCTGCTGTGGCAGCAGTACCCAGTATGTCGCGACCCCATACTCTGTTTGTCTATTCCTACGAAATTTGGGGGTGATCTAAGGCCTTGCAAGAGGCTTCTCACCATATGCTCTCTCCACTGTGGAAACCTCATGGTACCGAAACAGTTCCCATAAGAAACGGTCTATGGATGGCCCTTCGTGGTTAGTCTGCTTCTGGGAAAGCACTAGCTGGGCTTACTCCGCTTTGGGGACCGAGATGACCAACGTCACGGCGTGACCTGCGGTAATTTTTCTTCAGGAGTTCAGAAGTGTGTCTCGAGGAACACGCCAGCGCATCCTCAGCTGGAAAAACTGTTGTTGCTGAACCCTCCAGCAAGGGAACTCTTCCTGTTAGGAGGACTACGCCGTGGCAATTCCACACTCTAGCTTCGAGTTGGCATGGAACGATTGCCAACATTATCAGCCACGTTCAAGAAGGGCCTCTCCAGCCAGATTAAGGATGCCCTTTCCACCCCATGGGGACTCTCCGTCCTCATTGAGTGAGCTGATCCATCGGCGACCGGATTGATATCCGTTTCCTCGGAGATAGAGAGTGAGGAGCTCGGTCAAGAGCGTGCACCACCAAACACGTCGTCTTACCTCGTCTTGCGACGGTGTTTCTTCGGCCTCCGCTGCTTTCTTCCCAGCCAAACCATGGAAGAGGCCGTGCAAGTGGATAGAGCCCACCTGACTTTCGCAGGGAACTTAATCGTCGGACGTGAGGCCGACACCTATGCCTATTACATGCGACAGCCAGAACATCTCCTCGGGGGTTGTCGTCCATCCGCAACATCCGGGAAACGCGCGCACCTAGGCTTGTGGGAGAGGCGTCCCTAGGTAGTGGGAGAAATACCTTCCCTGTTCACCTTGCCGTGTTCGGATCATGACCCATCCGGAACTATGATCCAAAGTGGCCGCATTCCTGGATCCGGATCGTTCCGGGAATTTTATTGATGCTACCATGGTGACTACAAGTATCGCTCCCCGTGGTTCGATTTAGACAATCCATGGTCATCTCATCTGTCAGCGAGCGAACTCACTGAGTGATTGTATACTCTTCCGAACGGAACCGGTGTCTCTGCAAGTGGGAGCTCTACATAAAGAGAGGATCGCGGTCTTCGTGCTACCCCGTTCTTCCTCAGCTATTCTTCTGGGGCTTCAGTGGCGCAACGTCACGCCCCTATGCATGACTGGAAGGACAGGCGAAGTTCTGCATTGGGGTCAGACTGCAGTCACACTGTCTTAGTGGCACATCAACCGGTGTGCCCACTCCTCCCACGGCTATATCCCAAAGCTCTTCCGGGTTGCGGCACAGTACCTGGACTTCAGGATGTTTTCTCGGAAGTAAGCATGCGGAGACTCTCCCGCCTCACCGTGCCTAATGATGTGATTATTTATTTATAAATTACAATAAACAACAATTTTCGACCACATATCTCTCCATTGATCTACTGCTCGGGACTAGTCCTCCCGGGGTAGGTCTACCCGCTATCGGTACCCGAGACCGGCTTGTCACTAATCCAAGAAACATCTTCGTTGAGCTTCATTAGCTAAGTCCCACCTCTCCTGCAGGACAATGAGGTTTTTCTTCATGGAGAAGAACTGACAGCGTCACGAGCCTGTGCATCGACTACCACAGACCTGAACAAAAAATAACCATTAAACTACCCATGTACCACATTACGTTAATTACCGAAATTTTTGACCGACTCCGAGGGGCCAGAATCTTTCAAGTTGGATTTGTGGGGTGCTACAACCTCATCAAAATCAGAGAGGGGACGAGGGAGACGGCCTTTAACCACTTGGGATGGGCACTTCAATATTGGTGATGCCTTCGGCTGTGCAACGCCCCGCGGTTTTCCAGGAGGTTCGTTAATGAGTTATTTTCAGAGATCTCCTCTATATTCAGCGTAAGTGGGTTTACCTGGACGACATTCTTATTTTTTCACCCGATCCGGTGATCCCACCAGTCCACGTACTTCAGGTTTATGGGGCGTGCTGCGCAACAATCATTCTCTACGCCAAGCTTGAAACAATGCATTTTCCACCAGGACCAGGCCTCCCGTTGCCACGGCATATTATCTTTCGGCAAGGGCTTACAGATGGACCTGCCCAAGCTCTCGCAGTCCTACAAGTGGACCCGACCTGTAGGATTCGGGCCATCCAACACTTTATGGGGTTTGCGATCGATTACAGGATGTTCATCCTCGTTTCTCAACGTTGGTCGTCCAATTGTGGGCCCTCCTAACAGGAAACAGGACAACCCCGACTTTGGCCGCTTGCTGCCTGAAGAGGCCTTCTCCAAATTAAAAGCCGCCTTCGCTTCTGCGCCTGTCCTATCCCATCCGGATACTGAGTGCCCTTTCTTCTTGGAAGTCGACGCCTCTTCCGTGTGGGGCGCGTGGAGCATTCTCACCCAGAATGGCCATAAGCAAGATTGGACCGCGGGTTTTTCTCTAAACCTTTTCGCCCGCTGTGGAGGGATCTACTACCATCGGTTGGTATTCGGGATGTTATGGCCATTAAGCTTGCTTGGAGGGAATGGCGCCACTCTGGAGGGTGCTCGGACTCCCGTCAAACAATCTTCACCGATTACAAGAACTCCTTTACCTCCAAACAGTGGCTGAACCCGCGCCAAGTCAGGTGGTTACTGTTTTTTTCCCGTTTCAATTTTGTTATCCACTTTCGACCAGCAGAGAAGAATGTCAAAGCTGATGCCCTGTCTCATGCCTATGAAGATTATTGTAAGAAAGAGGAGGCTAAGCTCAGCATATTGTCACCAGAACGTCTATCCGTGGCTCCCGCTAAATCTCAGCGCGCACCCCCAGGTAAGACGTATGTGCGCCTGCCACTACCGGAAAGAGGGTGCATGAAACTAGGGAACTTGTTCCCTGGATTGCCGGACACCCAGGGTTTGAAAATCGTACTCTCTGCATTTACCTTTTTATGGTGGACGGATCTGCCATAGATGTGAAGGAATTCGTGGAGGCGTGTAATACTTGTGCTCGCAAACAAGTCCCCGCGCACCAACCGCGGCGGGGTTCTGCTTGCCTGCCTCTGGCCCGTTCCTAGCAGTCCTTGGGTTCACATTGCATGGACCATTCATCAAGCTCGATCTGCATCCCTCTGAAGGTAATTACGGTCATCTGGCGGTCCTGACCGTTTTTTTCGAAAATGGCACACTTTCATTCTTTGCCGGTCTCCCTTCTGCTCCTCGACTTGCCAATCTATTTTTTAAACATATACTTCCGTCTGCGTGATTCACCCTCACTTGTCTCGGATCGGGGGAGTTCATTCGTCTTCAAGATTTTGGCGAGGCTATGTTCTCTCTACAAGTGGGACACTGGATTTCTCTTACGCGTGACACTCACCATCAATTGGGCAAGTGGAGAGAGGTGAACACAGTTTTGGAACCTATCTCCGCACTTAGTATCCGCAAGACAAGATGATTGGTCTTGGTCTATTGCCATGGGTCGGAGTTTTCTTATAATTCTCTGGACTCTGATTCCGCTGGGGCGTCCCCCTTCTTCATCGGCGCCGCTTTCGGTACGGCAACCCCGCCCACCCCTTCCGCTGCCCTTGCACCTCCTCCGATGTTCCTGCGGTGGATAGCCTCTGGTCGCTACCTATCTGCCATTTGGAAGGGAGACGCGTCAATCCATGCTCCAGGCTCGACCGTGTATGAAGGTCCAAGCGACAGAAAAGGAAGATCCCCCTTCCTTTGTCCGGGGGAGAAGAGGTATGTGTCTGTCTTGATCCAGGTTGTCGCTTAAAATCCCCAGCTAAAAGCTGGGTGTGTCGCCTCAACTGTGTGTGTGTGGTTAGGTGTCTGTCTTATCGCTCCAATGTGTGTGGTGTGTGTGTGTCAATTGGGGGCCTACATGCTCCGGATCCCTGTCGACCATGCGCTCATCGAGTCAAAACTCTTTCCATGTCTCAGCGCAGTAGTAGATTCCATTAATCGGTTCTGTGTTCGGCCCTGTGGTCCCCCGTCTACCGTAGCTGACTCACCAATGTTTTTGCCGTCAAAGAAATTTTGGTCATGAAGACGGTTAGGGGGAGACAAATTTTTTTGGTTGATTGGAAGGGGTTTGGGCCGAAGGAAAGGTCGTGGGAGCCGGAGGAGAACATCCTGGATCGGGTCTCTCGTCTAGATTTATGTGGGCCAGAAAGAGGGGGACGTCAAAGGGGGGATACTGTTATGGTGTCCCTGCGACCCCCGTGTCGGGTCGCAGGCACACCCGCAACGCCGCAGCGTCTCCTGCTGCGGCCGGTGCCGCAGCAAGGCACTCGGGCTGCGGACACACACGGGCGGCTCTGTGTCCCACTTACCCGGCGCGTGGCACTACTGGGAATTTAAAGAAGACAGCACGCCGGTGATGTCTCACCTGGCCGCTGACCCTCATTTAAGTCTGCCGTCTTTAGCACCTTGCCAAATTCGATAGTGCCCTGTGCCTAGAGAGGAAGCGTTCCTCGAGTGTCTTTTTTGATTACCGTGATAACCGTACCTTCTGCTTCCGTCCCTTGACCACGAACCAAGCGCCTGTCCTGAACTTCTGCCTGTCCCGACTACGAATACCACTGCCGCCTGCTCTGACCTTCTGCCTCGTCCCCTCCGACTAGAACCACTGCCCGCCTTGCACTGACCTTCTGCCTGTCCCACGAGACTACGAGGCCTGCTTCACGATTCTGTATCCGCGAAACACCTCAGTGCCAAAGCAAGCAAGTCACGTCAGCGGTAGCGACTGGTTGTATCCAGCCGCAGCAAGTCTCATCCCGCTTTGCGCGGCTCTGCTGAAAACCGGACCTACTTAGACTCCGCTCCCTGGCGTGGCTTACACCATCGCTTGTGGTGGTTCAGAGGATCCACTACCATATCCGTTACAATAGCATGAGAAGAAGGAGGGCAGAACTTGCTGTCATCCTCTCCATCCAGTTGTATTGGAGTTCTGAATATAGCTGAGTGAGTGTGCACAGGATATGGGGATTGGAAGGATAGGGCCCTTTGCCTGGTTTTGTTCAGCAGAACAGGTAAATCCTTTTTAATAAGTATGGATTACAAAGTTTCATATAATAAAGGTGTGGGCCCTTTAACTATTCCCAACAATAAAGCCTGCATGTTCTACAGTAACAGAATATGATAGAGGGAAATGGAGGAAAATAGCATATAGCATGTATGTGTTCACTGTAGTCCTGCTCATCTCCTGTCCCCAGAGAATATAGAGATACATCTCCTTGATGCATTGTAGTGATCCAGTGATCTTTTTTCCCCACATTTTTTTGAATTGTCATTTGTTTAGTTTTGAATGACTTTCCTATAGACACACTAACGCAAAGAAGACTCTACATTTACCATCCTCCATTGGGAACGTAGCTATAACTACGTTATATGCAGAGAGCAGTGATGAAATTACTCCCTTGGTAATGACAATTCTATTGCTTTACAGTGGAAATACTTTGTTTGTCCTGTAGGGGGCAGTCATGGGAAAGCCACCCACTGCAGTAAATATGAAGGTCAAAAACTATCTTATGTACATAAGACATATAGGAGACTAGCACACTCATGTTAATGTAAGATAGTGTATACATGGAGGAGAATAGAGAAAAAAAAACTTAAAAAAAGTATCCCATCAATAAGTAAGCTCTGCTGGAGATGGGGTTTTAGCAGAATGAGGGAGCAGCAGCAGTGACTGGAGCACCTACACCACTTCACTAGCCTAGAGCGCCACTTCACTAGCCTAGAGCGCAACTTCATCCCAGGCAAAAAATGGGGCCTCAAGGAGGTATGGAGTGGGCTAAATTTTCTATAGCGGGGGCGCTACATGCTTCATTTTCCAAGGGCACCAGAACACCTTGTCCCAGTCCTGACTTCACTGGTGTCTTGCCTCCTTCACTGCAGTACTTGACACAGCAAAGTCCACATATGAGACTAAGCTTGGCATTACAGCTTAGCCCATTCAAGTGGATAATCCATCAATGTACTGTATAATACTGGAAATTCTCTTCAACACTAGCACCAAGCTATTCTTGTCTCTGCGTTGGCTGCTCTTGGTCTGGTGCATTTGGACATTTTTTTTTTTTTACAAAACACAGGTGAATAGAAATGTCATTAAAATAGTGAATCCCACATTCATCATATCTCCTCATTTGGGCAGTGTTGTATAGTCGTTACGACTTAACATTGAAGTGGATGATATATAACCAATGGCTGCAGGTTTACAGACAGAGGGACAGCACATCATTTTTATCAAAGGATTGAAAATTATAACTGTAAATTGTATATTTCTTTATACCAGCGCACTTCCTTCGAAACGCACTGGTAATTTGAGGTTATGCACAAACAGGTTTCATTTAGTACCAATTAGCAGCTGCTATCTAGCAAACGTATGTGCTATTATTTATGGTGGTCCCAATCCCGAGGACCCCAATGTCGCGCACCCCCGGGAGCCCCTCACCACTTAAGTGGTGCCCGGCACAGTACTTGACACAGCCAAGTCCACACACTGAGACTGTGTTTGGCATTATAGCTCGACCCATTGTAAAATCTCTTCCATTCAAAAAGCCTTTTTTTGGTGTCTGCATTGACTTCCTTTGGTCTACTGTTGAGCGACGAGTATCCTGGTACTGTGAATATACTTCCTGTAAGTGATTCTCTTTCTTCACTTATAGAAGGAAGGGAAAATGAATCCTAACACAAAAAGAATATTCTGAACAACCGTGGGATTTCCCAGCTTTATCCTTGTGTAAATATTCATGTATATAATAATAATCATCTTCTTTTAGCCTAGGCCACCTTTTAGGAGCAATAATTTTTTTATATACCGTATATACTCGAGTATAAGCCGACCCGAGTATAAGCCCAGGCACCTCTTTTGCCCAAAAAAGGGAAAAAACTTTTACTCGAGTATAAAGCCGGTAAAAAGAGCGGTACTGGTAAATTTTAAAACTAAAAATGGAAACCAAAAAATTACATGGCATTTAATGCCCCCAAAAGGCAATTATGGCAGATATATGGCCTATTTCAGGTAAGGGAGGGATAGTCCCAAAAGGGACTAAAAGGCCCCCTAAAAAAAGTAATTTGGGAGTTATATGTCCCCCCTAAGCAGATGAAGGCAGGTATAGGCCTCATACGCGGTAATAGGGAGGGATATGGCCCCCATGCAGTTTGGGCAGGCTGTAGGCAGGTATAGGGCAGGTATAGGGGCGGCTGTAGGCAGTATAGGCAGCTGTAGCAGGTATGGGGAGGATAGGGAGTGTAGCAGGTATAGGGCCGGGTGTAGGGAGGTATAGGCAGCTGTAAGGGGAGGATAGGGCAGGGAAGGCAGCTTAGGCAGGAAGGGCCGGCTGAAGGGAGGGAAGGGGGCTGTGGCAGGTATACAAGCTCGGACGGGCCGCCGGGGAACCCCCCCGGGGAAAACCCCGGGGGCCCCCCCCAAACCCCTGGGGCCCCGGGGGCAGTGCCCGTCCTCCCCCCCGGCCCCGCTGATCCTCCCGGACGCCCGGGGGCTTCCCCAAGCCCAAACCGGGCCCGGTAGCCGAGGACAATGTCCCCGGCCCGGGGCTGCGCGGTGTTGCGGGAATTTAGGGGTGGGGGGGGATATTGTCGTGGGTGGTGGGGGGTATTTTTACTGGGTGGGGGGGATATTGTACGCGGGTGGGGGGATTTGTACACGGGGGGGGGGATATTTAGTGGGTGGAGGGGATTTTTAGTGGGGGGCGGGGATATTGTATGTGGGGGGAGGGGGTATTGTATGTGGACTTTTGGGGGGGATATTGTATGTGGGTGGAGGGGGATATTGTATGGGGGTGGAATGGATATTGTATGTGGACTATTGGAGGGGGATATTGTATGTGGGTGGAGGGGATTTTTTATGTGGGGGGAGGAGGATATTGTATGTGGGTGGAGGGGGATATTGTATGTGGGTGGAGGGGATATTGTATGTGGGTGGAGGGATATATTTTATGTGGGTGGAGGGGATATTGTATGTGGGTGGGCGGGGGATATTTATGTGGGTGGAGGGGGATTTTTTGTATGGTGGGGGGGTGGAGGGGGATATTGTATGTGGGTGGAGGGGGATATTGTATGTGGGTGGAGGAGGATATTGTATGTAGGTGGAGGGGGATATTGTATGTGGGTGGAGGGGGATATTGTATGTGGGTGGAGGGGCATATTGTATGTGGGTGGAGGGGGATATTGTATGTGGGTGGAGGGGATATTGTATGTGGGTGGAGGGATATATTGTATGGGGTGGAGGGGGATATTGTATGTGGGTGGAGGGGATATTATATGTGGGTGGAGGGGATATTGTATGTGGGTGGAGGGGATATTGTATGTGGGTGGAGGGGGATATTGTATGTGGGTGGAGGAGGATATTGTATGTAGGTGGAGGGGGATATTGTATGTGGGTGGAGGGGGATATTGTATGTGGGGGGAGGGGCATTTGGTATGGGGGTGGAGGGGGATATTGTATGTGGGGGGGGTTTTTTGTATGTGGGTGGAGGGGGATATTATATGTGGGTGGAGGGGGATATTATATGTGGGTGGAGGGGGATATTGTATGTGGGTGGAGGGGGATATTGTATGTGGGTGGAGGGGGATATTGTATGTGGGTGGAGGAGGATATTGTATGTGGGTGGAGGGGGATATTGTATGTGGGGGGTGGAGGGGGATATTGTATGTGGGTGGAGGGGATATTATTGTGGGTGGAGGGGGATGTTGTAATTGGGTGGAGGGGATATTGTGATGTTGGGTGGAGGGGGTATTGTATGTGGGTGGAGGGGGATATTGTATGTGGGTGGAGGGGCATATTGTATGTGGGTGGAGGGGGATTTTGTATGTGGGTGGTGGAGGATATTTTTTGTGGTGGGGGGGTTTATTGTTTGTGGGTGGGGGGGATTTTGAATGGGGGTGGAGGGGGATATTGTATGTGGGTGGAGGGGGATATTGTTGTGGGTGTGAAGGGGATATTATATCGGTGGAGGGGGATATTGTATGTGGGTGGAGGGGGATATTGTATGTGGGTGGAGGGGGAAATTGAATGGGGGTGGAGGGGGATATTGTAGGGGGGTGGAGGGGCATATTGTATGTGGGTGGGAGGGGATATTGTATGTGGTGGAGGAGGATATTGTATGTGGGTGGGGGAAAGGATATTGTATGTGGGTGGAGGGGGATATTGTATGTGGGTGGAGGGGTATTCTATGTGGTGGAGGAGGATATTTTTATGTGGGTGGAGGGGAAAATTGAAAGTGGGTGGAGGTGGATATTTTTTGTAGGTGGAGGGGATATTGTATGTGGGTGGAGGGTGATATTGTATGTGGGTGGAGGGGATATTGAAATGTGGGTGGAGGTGGATATTGTATGTGTGTGTAGGGGGAAATTGTATGTGGGAGGAGGGGAAAAAAGTATGTGGGTGGAGGGAGATATTGTATGTGGGTGGAGGGGGATATTGTATGTGGTGGAGTGGGATATTATAAGTGGTGGAGGGGGATATTGTAGGGGGGGTGGGGGGGAATTTATGTGGGTGGGGAGGATATTGTATGTGGTGGAGGGGGATATTGTATGTGGGTGGAGGGGATATTGTATGTGGGTGGAGGGGGATATTTATGTGGGTGGAGGGAATATTGAAATGTGGTGGAGGGGGTATTGTATGTGGGTGGAGGGGCATATTGTATGTGGGTGGAGGGGATATTGTATGGGGTGGAGGGGGATATTGTATGTGGGTGGTGGGGGATATGGATGGAGCTACTTAGCTCTGTGTCTATGATATGTTAGACTGACAAATGTGTGACTACATTGTACTACACAATACACTTTATTATTTTGCACACTGTATTATGTGGTAAAATGGGCGCGTTTATGTCCGAGAGGCCGGTAATATTTTCATGTACAGTAGGGTGGGCCCCCCAAGATCAACTCCCCTGTGGGCCCCAGACCCCCCAGTCCGACACTGGGTATAGGGCAGGTATAGGCAGCTGTAGGCAGGTATAGGGCAGGTATAGGGCTGGCTGTAGGCAGGTATAGGCAGCTGTAGGCAGGTATAGGGCAGGTATAGGCAGCTGTAGGCAGGTATAGGGCAGGTATAGGGACGGCTGTTAGCAGGTATAGGCAGCTGTAGGCAGGTATAGGCAGTTTAAAAAAATAAAAAAACAATCACTTTACCGGATCCCCGCTGCCTTCCGTCCTCCCGGGCGCGCTCCTCGGGTCTTCTCGGCACAGGCGGGTGACGTCATCAGGCCGCGCACGCAGCGTGATGACACACGCTGCCTGTGCCCGAAACTCCGGACAGCCGCAAGGCTCTGATTACATATACCACCGCCATACAGGGGACCTGATAGGGGTGACTACTAGTTGTGTGTAGGCTCCGCAGAAATAAAAGGATTAATGCAGTTACATTTAGTGACTCAAGGAGACGTCTTTTTGACACGTCGTTCATGTTCCTTTTTTCTTCTCCATCCTCGTTCATGCTGATTTCCCCCGGTCAATACTGCTCTGCAGATTTGGACACAAATATCTTAAATCCCACATTTCCACAACTCCTTACTTATAGATATGCCCCTCAGTTAGGTAGGTGTATGGGTCCCTCAATTAGGCAAAAATATAAATTTTGGGTCCTTGGGCAGGTATAAGATTACGTCAATGCAGGAGGTATATAATATGGGGCAGGGTGGGCAATTAATTTTCCCGGGGGGCCGCATGAAAAGTGCGATGCTTTGGGGGCCGGACTATAAAAACGGGGGGTAAAGGGGGAAAAAAAATCTTTTTTTGGAGGATTATTTTTGTGGAAATTTACTGGGGATGATTTATAAAACTCCCTTACTCGGGAAAAGTAAGGCAGGTTATAATTCTCCTCGAAAGGTAGGTAGTAGTGTATGCCCCCCAGTCTGGCAGGAAATTTTACACTCCCCTCGCAGTCAATTATAGTATGGTACCCCCAGGCGGGTATAAGATAGGTACAGCTCCCCTCAGGCGGGGTTATAGATACAGTCCCCTCGGGCAGGAAAATAGATAGGTACAGCTCCCCTCTGGGGGGAAATTAGATAGGTAAGCCCCCCTCAGGCAGGAATATATTAAAGTCCACAAAAGGGGATATAAGCTAGTTGGGTCTTCCCACAAGCAGGTATATAAAAGGGGTTTCCCCAAAGGAGGTATATAGCTAAAAGGGGCCTTCCCACAGGCAGGTATATAGCTGATAGGGTTCCCCGGCGGTATAAGTGGATGGGGTTTCCCCGGCAGGTATATAGCGGGATAGGGTTTCCCCAAGGGCAGTATATAGTGGTAGGGCTTCCCACAGGCAGGATATAGCTGGATAGGGCTACCCACAGGCAGGTATATAGCTGGATGAGGCTTCCCACGGCAGGTAATAGTTGGTTAGGGTTCCCCAAGGCAGGTATATAGTTGGGTTGGGGCTTCCCAAAAGCAGGTATATCGTGGGGCTTCCCACACAGGTATATGCTAGTTAGGGTTCCCCACCGGCAGGTATTAGCTAGTTAGGGTTTTCCCACGGGCGGGTTTTTAAGCTATTTTGGGTTTCCCCACAGGGGGTATTAGCTAGTTAGGGTTCCCACGGCAGGTATTGCTGGGGTTCCCACAGGCAGGTATATATATTTTAGGGTTTCCCACAGGCGGTATAAGCTAGTTAGGGCTTCCCACAGGCGGGTTATAGATAGGGCTTCCCCACGGCGGGTTATAGTAGGGTTTCCCACAGGAGTAATAGCTAGGCTTCCCCAGGCAGGTAATATAGTTAGGGTTTCCCCACAAGCAGGTATATATGTTCCCACGGGGCGGGTTAATACTGGTAGGGCTTCCCACGGGCGGTATATAGTAGTTAGGGCTTCCCACAGGAGGTATATAGCTATTGGGGCTTCCCCAAGCAGGAATAGCAATTTGGGGCTTCCCACAGTCGGTAATAGATAGGGTTCCCTAGGCGGGTATATAGCTGCTTTCCCCAGGGGTATAAGCTAGTTGGGGGTTTCCCCCCACAGGCGGGTATATAGATAGGGTTTCCCCGGCAGGTATAGATAGGGCTTCCCCACGGGCAGGATATAGGGGTTTCCCCAAGGCGGTATATACTAGATAGGGTTTCCCCACAGGCAGGTATAAGCTAGATAGGGCTTCCCACAGGCAGGTATATGCTATTTTGGGGCTTCCCAAAAGGGGCAGGTATATAGTGTTCCCACAAGGGTAATATAGTTGGCTTCCCACAGGCGGTATATAGCTTTTATGACCAAAATTAAAAAAAAAACAAACACTAATACTCCCCTTGGTTACCTACCCGGGCCCGAGCGCCTCATCTTCCCCGAGGAGCCCCCCGGGTGGTGGGCTGATACGTCATGCCGCCAGCGCGGGGAAATCCTCCGCAGCTCCCTGGGCCCGCACAGAGTTATTACCTGTATGCGCCGAGGGGGGCAGTGGCGCTGGCAGTTCACCGCTCGCGCCTAATTCACCATAATAGTAGCGCTGACGGCCCCGGGGCCCCTCAGCAATCCCGGCCCCGCGGGGGGCTGTAGCACTACTATTAGCAGACCGGGCATCGACGCCGCGGGCCACCGACGAGCTGGCGGGCCGGGAAAGCGGCCCGGGGGCCGTACTTTGCCCCGGCGAATAGGGCACTTCAGAAGGTTATAAATATGGGTACCCTAGGCAGGTATATAGATATAGAGTCACATCAGCATGTTATAATAAGGGGCACCTCGGCGGGATATAGATAAGGGTACTCTCAGGCGGTATTTGAAAAGGGTTACTCTTGGAGTATTAAGATATAGGGAACGCTCAGGCAGGTACATAGATATAGGGTCACTCTCAAGCAGGTAGGTATATAGATATAGGGTCACTCAGACAGGTGTATATATATATAGGGTCACTTTCAGGTAGGTATATAGGGGGTGCAGGCAGGTATATAGGGGGCACAGGCAGGTATATAAGGGCACGGGCAGGTACATAGGGGCACTGGCAGTATATAGGGGCACTGAGGCAGGTATATAGGGGCAGACAGGAATATAGGGGCACTGAGGCAGGTATATAGGGGCACAGGCAGGTATATAGGGGCACTGAAGCAGGTATATAGGGGCACCGAAGCAGGTACATAGGGGCACAGAGGCAGGTATATAGGGGCACTGAGGCAGGTATATAGGGGCACTGAGGCAGGTATATAGGAGCACTGAGGCAGGTATATAGGAGCACTGAGGCAGGTGTATAAGGGCTCAGGTAGGTATATAGGGGCTCAGGCAGGTATACAGGGGCACTGAGGCAGTTATATAGGAGCTCAGGCAGGTATATAGGGGGCACAGAGGCAGGTATATAGGGGCACTGAGGCAGGTATATAGGGGCTCAGGCAGGTATATAGCTAGGGGCTCAGGCAGACATATAGAGGCACTGAGGCAGATATATAGCTAGGGGCTCAGGCAGGTATATAGGGGAACTGAGGCAGGTATATAGGGGCGCTGAGGCAGGTAAACGCTATTAAAAATAACAACATTAATACTCACCTTAGCTCCCCCGGCGAGCGCGCTCTGTCCTCTTCAGTCTGTGCGCCCGAGGACAGGCAGCGGCGTGATGAGGTAATTACATCGCGCCGCTGCCAGCTGAGCAGCACGGGGATGTGGCGGATCCACAGCGCTAAGAGGACCGGCGTGCCCGCAATGTCGGACCCGGAGCTGGTCCGACACTGTCTGCATTGCAGGGAGCGCTCGCTTTCTGCTCCGCAGAAGCCCTCGGCTGTATGTGCGTCCAGCGAACACACATGCAGCTGAAGGGCCAGTCGGTGCTCCAAGCCCACGACAGTGGCCTGGAGCCTGGGAGGTTCGGGGCACAGGGGGTTTTATTCAGGGCCCGGGCCCCGAATAAAACAGCCTAGCGACGCCCCTGGGGGAAACAGGTGGGCCCATAAGCAGACCTGGAGTTGATTTTCAATTGCATATACTCCACCTCTTGTTTTGTACCTCTTTTCCTCTGCCTTTCTGCTTCTTCCAGGGATGTATAAGAGACAGGTACAGTAGCTGTATCGTGGGCCCCAGAATCAACTCCACTGATGGGCCCCAGAAACAATTCCACTGATGGGCTCCTCAGAATCTTCTATACTGGTGGGCAGGGCCGACACAAGGCATTTTGGTGCCCTAGGCAAGTATGGCCAATGGCGCCCCCCCCCCCCCCTCACTCCCAAAAAATGGCACCCCCCCCCCACGCTAATTCCTCTCACCCCTGCGCCAGGTCCTGTCACTAATTTTCTGCATATTCCACATAGATCCTGCCCATCTCCTCAGCAGTCACTGCACAATGACAAATTTGCTTTTTCAAAATGGCTCCCCTCCGTATGACAGTGAAATACATTACAAATAACAATCACCAAATAATCCACCGATACATGGAGCAAATCTACCAGATGAATGATTGTTACTAAAACACTCCTAAAAAACCAAGACCCAAAACTATTACTACTTAAGGATCAAATAATCCTGCCAGACCCTGACCAAACGCCACCCCCACATGTGATTATCAGATGTACACAGGCTCTGATTACATATACCACCGCCATACAGGGGACCTGATAGGGGTGACTACTAGTTGTGTGTAGGCTCCGCAGAAATAAAAGGGATTACACTGCAGTTACATTTAGTGACTCATAGGAGACGTCTTTTCTGATCAGCGTCGTTCATGTTCCCTTTTCTTCTCCATCCGGTTCACACCTTCCTGCTGATTGCTCCCGGCCACGACTCGTCCCTGCAGATTTGGACACAAATATCTTAGAATCCTCACATTTCCAGTAACTTCTTAATTATAGGTATATAAGTCCCCTCAGTTAGACAGGTATATAGATATGCCCTCTCAGTCAGGCAGGTATATGTATATTGTCCCCTTAGACAGCTAGGTATATAAATATAGGGGCACTCAGGCAGGTATATTTTGGTATATGGTCACTCTCAGGCAGGTATATAGATATAGGGGCACCAAGGAAGGTATATAGATATAGGGGGAACTCAGGCAGGTATATTGATATAGGGGCACTCAGGCAGGTATATAGGGACACTCAGGCAGGTTATATAGCTATAGGGGATCAGGCAGGTATATAGGGGCACACAGACAGGTATATAGCTATACGGGCTCAGACAGGTATATAGCTAGGGGCCACAGGCAGGCGTATGGGGGCTCAGGCAGGCGTATAGGGGCTCAGGCAGGCATATAGGGGCTCAGGCAGGCGTATAGGGGCTCAGGCAGGCATATAGGGGCTCAGGCAGGCATATATGGCCAAAGGCAGGCGTATGGGGGCTCAGGTAGGCGTATGGGGGCCACAGGCAGGCGTATGGGGCCACAGGCAGGCGTATGGGGGGCTCAGGCAGGCGTATGGGGCCACAGGCAGGCGTATGGGGGCTCAGGCAGGCGTTTGGGGCCAGATGCAGGCGTATAGGGCCACAGGCAGGCGTATGGGGCCACAGGCAGGCATATGGGGTCACAGGCAGGCGTATGGGGGCTCAGGCAGGCGTATAAGGGGCCACAGGCAGGCGTATAGGGGCCACAGACAGGCGTATATGGGGCCACAGGCAGGCGTATAGGGCCACAGACAGGCGTATGGGGCCACAGGCAGGCTTATAGGGCCACAGGCAGGCGTATGGGGTCACAGGCAGGCGTATGGGGGCTCAGGCAGGCGTATGGGGCCAAAGGCAGGCGTATAGGGGCCACAGGCAGGCGTATGGGGCCACAGACAGGCCTATGGGGGCCACAGACAGGCGTATGGGGCCACGGGCAGGTGTATGGGGGCTCAGGCAGGCGTATGGGGCCACAGGCAGGCGTATAGGGCCACAGGCAGACATATAGGGCCACAGGCAGGCGTATGGGGGCTCAGGCAGGCATATGGGGGCTCAGGCAGGCATATGGGGCCACAGACAGGCGTATGGGACCACAGGCAGGCGTATGGAGACTCAGGCAGACATATGGGGCCACAGGCAGGCGTATGGGGGCCACAGGCAGGCGTATGGGGCCACAGGCAGGCGTATGGGGGCCACAGGCAGGCGTATGGGGCACAGGCAGGCGTATGGGGCCACAGACAGGCGTATGGGGCCACAGGCAGGCGTATGGGGGCCACAGGCAGGCGTATGGGGGCTCAGGCAGACGTATGGGGCCACAGGCAGGCGTATGAGGCTCAGGCAGGCGTATGGGGGCTCAGGCAGGCGTATTGGGGCTCAGGCAGGCGTATAGGGGCCACAGTCAGGCGTATGGGGGCTCAGTCAGGCATATGGGGGCTCAGTCAGGCATATGGGGGCTAAGGCAGGCGTATAAGGGCCACAGACAGGCAAAAATAACAACATTTATACTCACCTTACTTGCTTCCCGGGCGCGCGCTCCTCTTCAGGCCATGCTTCCAGCATCGGGACGCTCCTCCGGCAGCTCCTCGGGCGCACGGCCTATGACGCGCTGTGCGCCCGAGGAGAGGCAGCGTCGCGATGACATCACTTCATCGCGACGCTGCCAGCTGAGCCGCTCAGCGCTATGAGTACCCGGGGGCCCCGCTGTGTCGGCCCTGCGGCTTAGCGGAGGATCCAGCGATCCCCCGGTGAGCGGGTCCAACACTGTCGGCGGAGCAGGGAGCGCTCGCTCTCTGCTCCGCAGAAGCGCTCAAAGAGACCGCCGGCGCTTCAGGCCCACGGCAACGGCCTGGAGCTCGGCGAGGTTCGGGGCCCTGCCTGCACCCCTATGTGACAAGCAGAGGTAGGCGCCTTAGGCGATTGCCTACCTCTGCCTACTCGTCGTCCTGGCCCTGCTGGTGGGCTCCCAGAATCAACTCCACTGGTGGGCCCCCAGAAACTACTATACTGGTGGGCCCTAGGCACCCCTGTTTGACACAGCCCAAGACCCTCACCGATCAGCATCTCTCACTTGAACACCTCCACTACTTTACTGCTGTACTTGACATAGCAAAGTCCACCCACACGAGACTGTGTCTGGCATGACAAGTGGATAATTAATCCATCATTGTAAAATACTGGGAAATCCCGTTAACTCTTTTGTGGTGTCTGCATTGACTGCTCTTGGTCTGGTGTGCACAGACTAGTACCTGGTTTTGTGAATATACTCCCTGTAAATGATTCTCTTTCTTCATTTATATAAGGAAGAAAAATAAAACCTAGCATAAAAAATTCTGAAAAACCGTGGGATTTTCCAGCTTTAAACAAGTACAAATATTCATACGCTGTCCATTCAAAAGTATTTAAAGAGGTTTTTTCAGGATTTTGATATTGATGGCCTAACCTTATGCTAGACTATTGTCCCCTTAATTGTTTATTAAGCTCCTCATTTTTTAGCGACTGTCCCTGTTTCAGCTGACTGCTGAGGGTGCCAAAAGTCAGACCCTACCAATCTGATATTGATGGCTTACGATAGTAATGTTACATAGTTACATAGTGAGTACGGTTAAAAAAAATATATGTCCATCAAGTTCAACCAAGGGTGGGAAAAGATGTGGTGGGAGTGGGATAGGGAGCTTTGTTTCTCCTTTGGATGAAGACTTAGTTTCATAGTTTGTAAGGCCGAAAAAAGACAAGACGTCCATCCAGTTCAGCCTGTTGTGCTAAGGTGTTGATCCAGAGGGAGGCAAAAAACCCCAATGAGGTAGAAGCCAATTGTCCTCATTTTAGGGAAAAATTCCTTCCCGACTCCAAACTGGCAATCAGAAAAATCCCTGGATCAATGACCCCTCTCCAGAATCCTAGACACTATAACCTGTTATAGTATTACTCTCCAGAAATGCATCCAAACCCTTTTTGAACTCTGTTATTGAATTAACCACGACAATTTCCTCTGGCAGAGAGTTCCACAGTCTCACTGCTCTTACAGTAAAGAATCCATTTCTATGTTTATGTAGAAACTTTCCGTCCTCAAGCGTAGAGGATGCCCCTTGTCTAGATACAGCCCTGGGTATAAATAAAACTTGGGAGAGATCTCATAATTTACCTTTGATGTATTTAAACATATTTATTATGTCCCCCCGAAGCCGTCTTTTCTCTAAACTAAATAACCCTAATCTTGCTAATCTTTGTGGGTATTGGAGTCCACCCAGTCCTTTTATTATTTTTGTTGCCCGCCTTTTGGTTTATGGTGATGCATTGTGGTCCATTATGTTACGGGCAGGTGGGGGGGGGGATTTCTTCACCTCGCCCTGAGTGCAATTTAGCCAAGGAACGGCCCTGTGTGCAATGTATACAAAAATAAAATGTAATACAGAAGCCGTTAGATCTAAAGGATAGGCATGTATACTAGAGGTGAGAGTATGTAGGGAGTGAAGTGTTAATGAGGACACACATCACTTATCAGGGTATTTTATATCAATATCAAAGTTAAAATAAGCGGCTTAAATATAACTGAGGCCACAGGGTCAGTGTAGGGTCTTCTAGAGCCAAGAGGGGCCATACGGGGCTGTCCTTGTCGGGACAATGACCCCATGGATTTTCTGGTAGGGATACACTGTGGCTGGTTTATATTGAGAGGCTATATTATCTTTTTTTGGCCTTCCACAGCATTCTGATATTCCAGAAACATCAGACTACTGGATCTGAAGTAGAACCTGGATCTGGAAGTGAGCCTTGTGGTGTACAGATCTACAAAGCTTTAAGTTTCTGCCTATAATTGGAGTATTTGATTATTTTAATTTAAATGCTGTTGTCTAAAATTAGGATTAGTAGTGAAAATGATTAAAAAGGTTTTTTTCATTTATTATCTTATTAAAAGTTAGAGTATATTTTAAGCTGCTTATGATGACTGTGGCATTGTAAACTAGTTTTGTGGTTTTTCTGGTATCAGTTTATGGCAATGTGATTCCTTTGAATATTTTATATCGATCAGGGGCGTTGCTAGGGTCCTAAAACATCCGGGGCCCGGCCCCGGTTATTTTTCTCATAGGGTTCCCCGGGCCCATTTTTTTACCCCCCCAATCGTGAACTGTTTTATTTTTTTTACAAAAAAAATATGTATTTCCTTCATTTTTTTTCCACATAGTCCACATAGACCCCTTCTCACTTCACATACAGTGTAAATGAAATCACCTGAAAAATTTAATTTTTTCAAAACCTCTCACCTACTATGACACAGTAAACCCCCAAAATAATAGTCATACATGTCCCCCAATATCACACCTATACAGGGACAAATATCCAAAAAACGCATGTTGGGGTTTACAAAAAAAAATCCGCAAAAAAATCCAATAAATACTCTTTAGGACCAAATAAACGACTAAGTCAGTTACATAAAGTACTTACAGAAGTGCTTTTCTATCAAGATTTCTTTTTTCCTTTTTCTTACAATCACCTGATGATTTTTCCGGGCCACAACAGTCTCGCAAATTTTCCCCACACAAACATTTAATAATTCTCACTTTCCAGCACCTTTTTCCTCCCTGGGGGGAAGGTTTAAAAACCCCCAACTAATGGGGCCTATAAGAAATCAGGTTATCTCATCCCCCACGCAACCTGCTTCCTGTGATATCAATGAGATAGTATTAGGGGGGGGCCAATGCAATGGGTGGGCCATACTGTTAAACATCATCTCTAAAATTAATTGGCTCATTAAAAAAAATCAAAGCCAATTAAAATAAACTGAATTAAACGGGCCCAGGCCCGATGGACCTTCCAAAGTTTTTTAAAAACTCAGCTGGGTTTATGGTTGCCCCTGTACTATATTTAAGATCCCTGGTACGGGGTTATACCGGAAACTCCAAGAAAATGTATTCCTATTTTAAAAAAAAGGGTTCCAAGTTTTGCCCGGGAAATTTATGACCATAATTTAATATCTGTGTGGGAAAAATTTGGGGGCCAAAAGGGGCTATATACGGTATTTACAAACACAATATTATTGTGATTCCCAGCAGGATTTACTAAGACAGAACTGCAGACCAAACCTGACTGTTTTTTTGAAATTAGTAAAAAACGGGAAACGGGGAAACTGTGGAATTGTTTTTTAGACTTTGCAAAAAAGGAAATTGACACTGAACGCATATGTTTGTTAGTAAATTAAACCTTTGGGGTTAAGAAAAACATTTTAATTGGATTAAAAACTGGCCGGGATCGTACTAAGAGTATGGTAAATGACTCCACTCAGGGTCCCCGGTTTGAGTGGGTGCCGCAGGGCTCACATTATCCTCTCTTATTTTATGTATTTATTTCGATTAATGGAAAGGGATCAATAGCATGGTTTTGTTTTTTATTTACACCCAACAAGCAGGTATCAATCTAAGAAGATTCCCTAAATTGCAAACAAACCGGGCACACGATGCTTTTGGGCTCCACTTGGGAAATGGGGGTTTAAATTGGATAAATTTTAAGGTTTTGCATCTGGTAAAAAATCTCAGGGACCATATGTCCGGGGGGGGGAAAAAATTTGGGGAAACCTTGTTGGAAAGATCTGGGCGTTCTTTTAATCATAACTACAAAAACATGCTTCAAAAACTCCTCTAGGCAATAAAAATTACGGTATTAAAAGAATTGGCTCCCCGGGGCAAGATTTAAATCTACCCGCTGACAAAGCATTGGTCGCCTCCTTTAAAAATTTTTGTTCAGGTTTTTGGCTCCATTTTTAAAGGAAATTTAAAACAGAAGAGTACAAAGGAAAACAAAACCAAAATATAAGGGGGAAGGAGCAATTTGTTATGAGATAGGGTTTGTAAATTTAACTTTTTTTCTTTGGAAAAACGGGTTCAGGGACATTTTAATTTATATAAAATTATAAATGCCCCACAAAAAGTATGGGAAAAATTTTTTCAAAGAAGCCCCCCAAAAGACAAGTGGACATTCCTTTGACTAAGAAAAAAGATTCAAACCCCCAAGGGGAAAGCGTTTTTCACTTAAGAACTGTGAATCTGTGGATAGCCGCCAGGGTGGGCACAGCAAAACTGTAGATTTTTAAAAAGGGTTAATACCTACCTAACTAAAAAAAAATTTAATGCGTCAGCTAGTAAATTTTTGGGTCCCGGCTGGAAGGCCTGGGGCGAGATATGGCTCTACGGACGATTGGTTTTTGAATTTTGGGGGGTTTTGCCACAAACTCATTTCAACCTCCATACCAGCTCTCAGCTCGGTTTTTCCCAAAGGGGGGTTTTATTTGTTTGGAATTTTATATCATTGACCCGCGGCTGACTCACATCCCTCTGTACCAAAGAAAGGTCAGTTTAAACAAAAGCTGGAATTGAACTTTTATACCTAGGGAAAAAATTTTGCCTTGGGGACAAAAGGGCCTAGGGTTTAAAACCCCGCAGAAACAAACCTGGATTTTTTTTTTTTTATCAATGCCTTC
This sequence comes from Phyllomedusa bahiana, assembly GCA_025379985.1. Taxonomy (NCBI): domain Eukaryota; kingdom Metazoa; phylum Chordata; class Amphibia; order Anura; family Hylidae; genus Phyllomedusa; species Phyllomedusa bahiana. The sequence goes on from JAODAL010036061.1 coordinate 32,222, forward strand.
CTCATTATTTCTTTTTGTTTAATTTATTTGCACGTTGATAAACTAAGATACGAGACGGATAGAGTAAAACCCTGGGGTTTTGAACAATCATACCCTGAAGGAAGGGGCTGACATGTACCAACGAGAGCCCAGCCCCCCGTTCCCCTTTGGAAAAACTGAAACAAGGGCCAAAGGGGCCTAAGACAAAAACGGGGAAATTTTTTTTAATGATGAACGGTGAAAAATTTATATTTAATTTCAAGCTCCCACACAATTACTTCGGGGAAAAAACCCCTTTAAAAAGTGGGGGGCTGGCTTTAAAGCCTTGTTCCCCCCCCACCCACTTTTTCCCCACCCTTTTTGAAATTGAGGACACGGGGTTCTTTCAACCTACTATTTAAAAGCCATTGCCTCGTGAGGGGAGGGTCACCCCTGTTCCTATAAGGCCCCATAGTAAGGGGTATATAGACCTCCTAAGGGGAGGATGTAGGCAGTGGCCTTTAAAGTAACAGGGCATATAAAACCATCCCCCCCTAAAGGTAGAATAAGGCCTCCAACAGGGAGGGTTATAGGGACTTTCAATAGCTAGGAAGGAAAAAAGGGCCTTCAGATAGGGGTTATTTATTGGGCCCACAAAAGGAAATAGCTAAAAGTGCCCCCCCAGTAACTGGTGATACATAGTTCCCCGGAGTAGATAATAGTACCACCATATGTGGGAAAAAAAAAAGGGCCCCTATAGTTGGGAGGGGAAAAAAGGTTTCCTAAATTGGAAAGTCATAAATTTCCCCAATAGGCAGATATGTAACCCACTATATAGGCAAGTATATGGGACCCCCAGTAGTTTGGTAGGTATAGGTCCCCCCAGTATATAGGTAGGCATAGGTCCCCCCAGTATATAAGAATGCATAGTTCCCAACAGTATATAGCTAGGTACAGTTCCCCCCTAGTATATATCTAGGTACAGTCCCCCCTAGTATATAGCTAGTCATAGGGCTCCCCAGTATATAGCTAGGCACAGGGCTCCCCAGTATATAGCTAGACACAGGGCTTCCCAGTATATAGCCAGGCACAGGTCCCCCAGTATATAGCCCGGCACAGGTCCCCCAGTATATAGCCAGGCACAGGTCCCCCAGTATATAGCTATGCACAAGTCCCCCAGTATATAGCCAGGCACAGGTCCCGCAGTATATAGCCAGGCACAGGTCCCCCCATATATAGCCAGGCACAAGTCCCCAGAAAATAGGCAGGCACAAGTCCCCAGTATATAGCCAGGCACAGGTCCCCCAGAATATAGCTAGGCACAGGTTCCCCAGTATATAGACAGGTACAGGTCCCCACAGTATATAGCTAGGCATAGGTCCCCCAGTATATAGAAAGACACAGTTCCCCACAGTATATAGCCAGGCACAGGTCCCCACAGTATATAGCTAGGCACAAGTCCCCACAGTATATAGCTAGGCACAGGTCTCCACAGTATATAGACAGGCACAGGTCCCCACAGTATATAGCTAGGCACAGGTCTCCCCAGTATATAGACAGGCACAGGTCCCCACAGTATATAGCCAGGCACAGGTCTCCCCAGTATATAGCTAGGCATAGGTCCCCCAGTATATAGCCAGGCACAGGTCCCCCAGTATATAGCTAGGCAGAGGTCCCCAGTATATAGCCAGGCACAGGTCCCCCCAGTATATAGATAGGCACAGGTCCCCACAGTATATAGCTTGGCCCTGGTCGCCCCACAGTATATAGCCAGGCACAGGTCCCCCAGTATATAGCTAGGCACATGTCCCCCAGTATATAGCCAGGCACAGGTCCTTCAGTATATAGCCAGGCACAGGTTCCCCAATATATAGCCAGGCACAAGTCCCCAGTATATAGGCAGGCACAAGTCCCCATTATATAGCCAGGCACAGGTCCCCCAGAATATAGCTAGGCACAGGTTCCCCAGTATATAGACAGGTACAGGTCCCCACAGTATATAGCTAGGCATAGGTCCCCCAGTATATAGACAGGCACAGGTCCCCACAGTATATAGCTAGGCATAGGCCCCCCAGTATATAGCTAGGCATAGGTCCCCCTGTATATAGCCAGGCACAGGGCTCCCCACAGTATATAGCCAGGCACAGGTCCCACAGTATACAGAATAACTGTCAGCTGAGCTCTGTGGGTCACACTGACCCACCGAGCTAACAGTCTACAGTTATATTGAGCAGAATTATATAATCTGACCCACAGGGTTGATCTCAATATAACTGTATACTGTCAGCTCTGTGGGTCAGTGTGACCCACAGAACTCAGCTGACAGTTATTCTGCAGTTACATTATATTGGCCCCCACTAACTTATAAGAAGCTGGCCCTGCCCAAGTACCTGATATGGCTGCCGCCTGCTCTTCGCGGGCACTCACTAAGAGAAGGAGCGTGAAGGCACTGGCACCCAGGGCTTACTGCAGCCTTGCTCCTCCTCCTTTTCCACAGAAAGCCCCAGCAGCCAGGAGCACTCCTGAGCCCCGACTGAGCGCACAGTGACAGGAACCACCAGCAGCCGCAGCATGAGAGGATACGCTGCGGCTGCTCTCCTCCCGACCCTATGCAGAGCGCATTGAACAGGAAGCCCAGAAGCCGGCAGCTCAGAGGAGGACGCTGCTCTCCTCTTGACCATGCGCTGCAGCGCAGGGAGCCCAGCGGCATTCAGTGGAGCAGCGGACATTAAATATAGTAGTCGCATGCGCCGCATCGTTGGTTCTAAAAGAGAACAACAATGCGACGCCGCGCTACTATAGTGTATGAGGGCGACCGGGGAACGAAACATTTGGGGCAGCAGGCAATATATTTGGGGCACGAGCCCCGGATAAAACTGACTAGCGACATCACTGATATCGATATACACAATATACAATGTGTGCAGAAAATGGCTTTATTTACCAGTTTTATAATGTGTAGGTGAACCTTTATCCATCTATTTTAGGAAATTGGGTTTTCCCTAGCCGGGGGACTAGCTACCTAATTAAAATGTTTTTTTTAAAAAGCTCAAAACCTTTTTAAATTAAGAGACCAAAACAGGCAAAGAAACAGGGACAATTGGGACAAAAAAAACTGAAAAATTTTAGAACCCCAAAATTTTAAATTTGTCTCTTTAAAAAACTTGCAGGATGGGACATTCCCAAAGTATGTGACAAGCTGTGATTTGGGTATTATCTCCATCCTAATTAAAAATCCTAAAGGGGTAAGGGTTTGGATTGGGTGAACAGGTTCCCCGGGAGTGGCGCCCCTACGGGGGGCCCCAATGGTCGCCATCAAAGGGCCGGACCCCCGTGGCAGGGGGGGCCGACAGGGGCCCCCCCCGCCACCCCAGCTGACCCGGGCGGGTCACCCGAACCCAGCCCTGCCGCCCAAACCCTGGGCCCCCGCCCGCACCGATGGTTTCAAGCAGGGGCTGAGGTCCGAACAGCTGGGTCTTCTGATCCCCCCTGTTCAGCTCCCCAAAAGGGGCCCTGGGGCAGGTGCGCCCATTTTGGGGATGTCAATGCGCCGGGCCCGGGTCCCGTTCCCCACATCCTGTGGCGGCGCCCCCGGGGAAGGGGATAGAAGAGGGGGAAGCAAAACGGGGCATCAGGTAAAGTATTGTTTTAGTTTTTTTTTAAAAAAATACTTTGCCTCGGGGCTGACAAATTTTTTGGGGCCCCGTTTCCCTATATTTTCTGCCCCGTTGCCTAATTTTTACCTGCCCCCGGGCGCCATATTAAAAAACCCCCGGGTTTCCCCATTTTAATGCCCTTTTCTTCCCCATATTACCAGCCCTGTCTGGCCTTTTTTTACTGCCCCGTTACCTTTTTACCAGCCCTGTTGCCTATATACGGGGCCCCGTTGCCCATATAATGCCCTGTTGCCTATATAAATGGGCCCGTCTGCCTATTATTTGGGCCCGTTTGCCCTATATACCAGGGGCCTGTCTTTCCTATATTCTTTCCCTGTCTACCTATATACCCGCCCCGTTGGGTATATACCGCCCGGGCTGGGCTTTACCTGCCGGGCTTCCTATTTACCCGCCCTGTCTACCTATTTACTGGCCCCCGTCTGCCTATATCCAGCCCTGTTGCCTATTACCCCCCTGTTGTATATACACCCCTTTCTACTTAAATCCCCTGTTTGCCTTATCCCAGCCCTGTCTGCCTATATACCACCCCTGTCTGCCTATATACTCCTTTTACCTATATACCAGCCCTGTTCCTTTACTGCCCTGTCTCCCTATTACCCACCCTTTTTCCCTAATCCCAAACCCGTTCCTATGTCGGCCCGTCTGCCTAGTACCGGCCTGTCTTATATAGCCTGCTGTAAAACCCTGCCCTCCCTGCCTATATCCCTGCTCTGTTGCCCTATATCCTGCCCCTGTCTACTTATAAGGGCCCTGCTATATATAGCCCTCCCTGGCTTTTACATGGCCTTCCCTGGCTACACACGGCCCCCAGGGGTCACATGGGATTCATGGCTAATTACGGGGCCTACTGGGCGGGTTACTGGGGGCACCCCCCCAAACCTGCTGTTTTTGGGGGGGCACCCCCAGCACCTGTGGTTATGGGGGTACCCCCCGCTACCGGGATGGTTACGGGGGGCACCCCAGCTACCCTACCAAATTTAATGGAGGAACCCCCTTTTGTTTACTACCTAATGGGGGTTTCTACTATTTACATGCCCTTATCTACATTTTGTATTTCTATTTTTTGGGGTCTAAAAAGTTTTGGGGGAATTTGATGGGGGAAAAGTGCTGGAAAATAAAAAGTCTAAGAGTATTTGGGGAAAAAATTTACAAGGACGGTAGTGGCCCCCTAGAAGAGGACACTGTTTGCTGTATGGACGGGGGGAAAAAAAAAGGAAAAGGGAACGATCCGGGGGAAGGTCATGGATTTTGGGGGCAGATAGAGAAAAAGGGAGAAGAGAAAAACCCCCTTCAGGATGACTTTTCTCTGGGCCCCCTGCTGCGGGGTAATTTTTCTTTTTGGGTTGAATGTGCTGTTTCATGTGATGGTGACCTGACTTGGGGATGTGATTGGTGGGGTTGTGGGTTTTATGCGGGGTGTTATGTAGGTCAGTGGGGGCTTCCCCCTGATTTGTTAAAGCAAGTGACCCCTGATTGTGATGGGGGGTTTTTCTGACCACTGTTTCTTTTTTTCTTGCTTGTGTGTAGGGGGCTCTCAAGGAAGGGGGTTTTTTGCTTTTTTGATCGTTGTTTTGTGCAGAAATGTACAGCATTAACTGTCTGCATTTTGCACAAAAAAACAAAAAAAAAACCCATAAAAAAATGCCCCAAAAGTGCTCGTGTTGAAAGCAACCTTTATAGTGTAGTTTTATTTTAGAAAGTGACGGGGGGGGGGAGAACAAGGGAATTTTTTAAAGGGATATTGTATGGGGGCTCCCGGGGGTTAGACCGGGCTGATTTTTATTCCCTGTCCGGCCCCTGTTGGTAAATAGTGAGAGCGATTACGTCGAATATAGTCATCAGGTGTAGTCGATAGTCAATTATTAAGAACTTCCAATAGCCCGATAATAGATTATCGCCGATGACCCTTTAAGTCTATGGGGGGGAGGAACAAAACCTCATTTTTCACCCAAAGGGTGGGAGAAGCGGAATTAACATCCACAACAGTAAATGGATACGTGCTACTCTTTAACAAACACATTTGGTTTATAAAAGTCAAAAAAAAATAAGCCCACAGCCCATTCACTATCCCTGTTTTGTACCAAGCCTGACCCTTTAAACCTGCTTTGCCCCCACAAATTAAAAAGTGCCAGAAGGCGTTTTATTTGAAACCTCTTTTTATTTGAACTGGAATTGATTTCCATGTCCGGGCCCCAATGAGGGCGAACCTGATGCCGGAAAAAAAGGGTCTTTCAACCCATTTTAGTTGAATGGACATTGATATCCATATCCTGTACCCACAGATGACCCTCAACCTGCATGCCCCCAGATTAAAAAGTGCCGGGAAAAAGGGGGTTTTTGAACCCCCTTTTTTAATTGAATGGACTTTGGGGACTTACATATCGTGAAACCCAGTATGCCCTTTAAACCTATCTGACTCACGATTAAAAAGTGCCCGGAAAAAAAAAAGGTTTTTTTAAACCCACCTTTTTTAGTTTAGGGACTTGACTTCCTGTCCGGGGGCCACAGCAGAGCCCCAAACGGGCATTACCCCCGATTTAAAAGTGCGGGGAAAAAAGGTGTCTTTCAACCACAATTTAGTTTCCTGGGCTTAATATCCCCGTCCTGGGCCAAGCAAGGCACCAAACCTGCATGACCCCCAGATTTTAAAAAGTGCCGAAAAAAGGTGTTTTTTCAAAACCCCTTTTAGTTTAACTGGAATTGGGCTATATCTGTCTTGGGTAAAACCCAATTGTTCAAGTTTCCTGTACCTCCCCCTTTTACAATTCAGAGGAATATTTGTATCAGTATTTTTTAATGCTAATTTTTTAGTAGTTTAATTCTTGAAAACATTTTTTAAAATAGGGGGGGATCCCACCAATTTTTGTTTCTTTTTTTTTATTTTTTTAATTTGGGTTGTCCCCCTACAGGGATTGCTAGCTTGTTAAAGATCTTGCAAAAAGAAGTCATTTTGCAATATGTGCCCAAAAATAACGCCCATCCCCTTGAGACACTTTGCAATTGGAAGAGCAAATGTCTGTTAGAAACAAATTTTTTTTAAAATGGACTGTAGTATAGTGCATTTCACAGCAACATGCCCGAAAAAGAAAAACATGACCCTTTGAGCCACTTTTGACAATTTGGGGTGAAGAACAAATGTTTTTTAGAAAAAAAACTTTTTTACAACGGGACTTTTAGTATGCGCATTTCAAAACGCTGACCCAAAAAAAATTAAAAAAATGATTTCCACCCATGTTAAAATTTGGTGGGGGAAAGAAATGCCACTTAGAACCCACTTTTCTGTTCCAAAGGACCATGATTATAGCTGTATCTCTAAGCAAAATGCCCCAAAAAACCATTGACAATGTGAAAAAATTCTAAAGATAAAGTGGTAAATGGAATACGGTTTTGTCTTTAAAAACCTTTTGGTGTTTTTTGTCTCCCCCACCGCAAAACCAGCAAAATAAATTTTTTGGAAATGGAATAAAAATTGCGAAAGGAAATGTCTTTTTAAAAAAAAAGTTTTCAAGAGGACCATTTCTTTTGGAAGAGGAATGTGAAAATAGCTAATCGGTGACCTAGGCAATTGGGGCTACAACATCATCAGAGATCCATGCCTGATTCATCTTGATGAAAGTCAAACGGATCCACATTTCTGTGGAAAGCCGGATGGGTTTGTCTGTTAAGACTCCTCCAGCTGTGCTGAAGGTCCACCAAATGGTACCCAAAAAGTGTTGGGTCCAGGAACACATCCAAAAAAATGGTGTTGAGACGCAGATAGTCGTGCACCATGATCTTAAGGGTCTTGTGTGTTTTTGTGTGCCCTGCATTACATGCGGTGGGGGAGGTGGTAAAAAAGATTGCCAGAGGTCACCATTTGGTTCTGCCGCAATGCCTGCGGCTGCCGATGGCTCTTGGCACTCTACTGCGGACTTGCTGAGTTGTTGCACTGTGAATTTTGAAGAAGTGAAGCAGACGAACAGATGTCCCCATTTGATCAATCAGCCGATCCCCAAATTTCCTGCATTTTATCTTTTTTGGGGGGGGGAAAGGAAAGTGTAAATTTTTTGTTTTGTACGGGGATTCAGGAGGGGGGCCCACCCAATAACTGTTGTTGTTTGAGGGCCCTTTTAATGCGGGATCATGTTGGAGGAAATGGAGCATCCAAGACTCTGTGGGAGATGGAGCCTTGATTTCCAAAGCTTCGGGGTTTGAGGGGGCACTGCAAAACTGTTTCCTATTTTCCCTCCCCCACCTCAAATTCGCGCCAACCCTCTTTCCAAGGCAGGGACGTCGGTAACGTGTGTCCAGGAATACCTCCCCCTCCTCCTCCGTTTCCTTGGCACAGTCAACACAGCCCTGATTGCTCAGATGATCACCCTGAGGCTGAGGTGCCGTTTGCACTAGCCCGGACCCTAAACCCACTGCCTAATGAAGACCGATAAAAATGTGCAACTGTCGGGCCTTGTGGATTCGCGGGGAAAAAGGTCCGTGTCGCTCTGTGTCCGCTCCTCCCCCGTCGCTGGTTGGGGGCTGATGTTTCAGAGCGTCCAACGATCGTTCCGAATAAGATCCCACAATGAATGCTGAAAGGGCATTGTGCACGACCTTTTGGTGGCTTCTTTAAAAAATGGGAAGGATGGTGCAGAGCTCTTTACCTGCCTCCCCTCTCGGTTTTTCAACCCCGAGGTCCGCACCGCTGCTTGTCAGGCATGTGTCGTTGTACTGCGTAATGGCATTGCGGTGACCAATCGCTGGAGCTGTGGAGGGTGGAATTCCCCGGTGTTGCCACGTCAACAATGAGACGGTTGTGGGGGGCCGAGCTGATTGCCAGGGGGACGAAACAGGGTGCGAAGGCGGAAGTGCGAACCGAGCCTTCCTCAGCAGGCAGTCCAGAACCGGGTAGCGCTTTAAAAATTTCTGGACGACAAGGTTCATGACATGTGCCAGGAAAGGGATGTGCTCCAGCCTACCGATCTTAAGGGCGGCCATCAGATTTCGACCGTTATTGCACATCACCTTGCCTGGCACAAGGTTCTTGTCACCCAGCCAGCGCTCGGTCTCATTGCGGAGAGCCGTCCACACCTCCTGACCTGTGTGTGGATGGTCTCCAAGACAGATTAATTTCAACACAGCCTGGTTTCTCTGGGCACGTGATGCCACCAGAGCACCTTGGGGGAAAGAACCCTGCACCATCCCTGCGGTTTTGAAGAGCGCGCGCCGAGCCTGAGAGCCACCGTCACCACAAGGGACATCCACCCAGCTCTCCCAATGAGCTGTCACAGAGATATAGCGGCCTTGGCCGTGCTTACTAGTCCATGTGTCGGTGGTCAGATAGACTTTTCCGGACACAGATGCAGACAACGCGCTTGAAATTTTAGATGACACGTGGCTGGCCAGGGCAGGGACGGCTTTTCTGGCAAATAAATGCCTGCTCGGCATCTGGTACTGGGGGCAGGCAAGGACCACGAGGTGGCAGAACCCATCTGTGTCCACCAGACGGAAAGGCAATGCCGACATTCAGGCTTTTGGCTATGGGATGGTTTAGGTTAAAGTGTTTCTTCGGCTCCCAAACCTGGTAGACAAAAGGCTGGCTGCTAGACTGGCTGCTGTACGGCGTGCAGGTCGTCAAACTGGTGGAAGGAGAAGGGATAGGATGAGTGGTGCCTTGGTGGTACTCGGGGCGATGGGGAGGCTGAAGGCGGAGGCTGATCCCTGATCATGACTCTGAAAGGGCATGGGCAGCTGAGGAACGCTTGGTGGGTTTGGGAGGGGGAGGAGAAGGCGGAGGGCAGAGGGTGTGACAGTGGTTGGAAGCCCGGGGATCGGGTGTGGCCTTTTTTGGCCCAAATGTTTTCCCCCCATTTCAATCATGCATTTGCTGCATGTGGAATAGACATGTTGGTGGTGGTTTTTAAACACCAAGATTCTTGCCTCTACTGATGCATTTACGGCAAAGGCGGCATATGACATCGTTGGTTGAATCAGAGGCTTGCTCGAAAAAGGCCCAGGCTTGAGAGGTCCTGGACCTTTTCGACGGCGATAAGCGAGGAACGGTGTTTCTGCTGATCGTGGGTGGCGGAATCATCTCAGCGGACCTCTGTGACCGCTCTCTCCCTTTTTGAGGCGGGACCCATACTGACACTACCCCATCGTCTTCCTCCTCGTCCAGTGATGAAGCGCTCGCAAGCAAATTCTGCTGAAAAGACCACGTTGGATCCGCAAATGTCGTCATTATCATCATCAACCAGGTGACTTCGTCGTCCTGACATTCTGCATCCCGGAGCTGCGGGGGGTACAGCAAGGGCACTCAAGGCGTTTTCCAACCGCCCGGGATTTTTGCCCA
>JAODAL010036062.1:0-42179 GCA_025379985.1 Phyllomedusa bahiana
CCCAAAAACCCAAAAACAATCTACCCTACTCCCACCTGCTCACCCTCTCTCTGCGCCCCTTCTGGCTTTTGCGGACATATCCCCCAACCCAGGGGCTCCTCAGCATATTACCAAAATTTTCTCTAGTTTTCCCTAACAGATCCACCCCTACAAATTCTTTAAACCCCTCTACCTAAAACACATTCCCTTGATCCCTGCTCCCTCTATCTCTCTCCCCTGGGCTTTCTGGAACCCACAGTCTGTATGCACCAAACTCCCTACATACATGACTTGTTCACCCTCACATAATTTACTCTTCCTTGGGTCGATGGATACCTGGCTTAAACACCCTCTAAACCCAAATTCCCCCCTGTTTTTCGCTCCCCCCTTTGGGTTTGGCCTCCAACTTACCCATACTCCCCTCCCGGTAACAGGCATGGCGGAGGTGTTGGCCTTTCCTGTCTGACCCCCTGTTTCCTTTGTTCCCATGCACTCTGTCCGCATTTACTCCCCCTCCAACCTCCAAGTGGCTGTTGTCCTACCGCCCCCCAGGCCTGGCTTCTCCCACTTTCTTTCCACTGAACATCCCCACTATTGTCATGGAGATTTTTAAACATCCAAATAAAATGCGCTCCCTCTCTGCTGCCAACAAACTCCTTTCACTCTGCTCTTCCTTCGACCTCTCACAGGGGACCTCTGGAGCCACCCACAAAGACGGACCGCACACTGGAGCTCATCTTCACCTGGCCCTCAGCCCCCCTATCTGACATCTCGAACTCCCCCCCCACCCATAATTCTGACCACAACCCTGCTTGCCTTCTCCACTCCACCTGCTTCTCCTGTCCTCCCAACTAGTACACCCCCACAAAACTACAAAACCTCAACCCTCGCACTCTCACTGACTCTCAATTGCCCCTCTTTCTCCACATAAAATCCTCACTTGACTAGACAACATCCGCTGCCACTGCTTTCTACATACAAACCCAACCACTATCACACCGACAGACTCAGACCTCTAACCCCTCACACACACCAGAACCACCTACGATCACCAGACAACCCTGGCACACACACCACTAAACAGCTTAGGACTGACATCTTCCAGAATTCGCTGAAACTCCGACTGAGAAGAAAACACCCCACCAACTGCCACTTCACCTCATACATAACAAATCACTACACACATTTAAGTCTGCCTCGCCTCATGCAAACAGGAACAACTCTCCCCTACACCCCAAAGATACCTTACTCTGTCCATCAACCACCCCAAGACAATTGTACTTCAATTACTTCCATAACCCTCCATTTGAAGTCCACCAAGCACCTCTTCACGCCCTTCACTACCTGATCATGCGGACGTATTTTGTCCACTCATACATAAACCAAAAACAGCCCCATCAGATTAAAGCATCAACGCGCCACAGATCCCCACAGCTCACACATTAAGCAATTCCACTTACCAACCGCCCGCACCCATATAACCCTCCTCCCCCTGAAAAGAAACTACATTCCCACATTGCGCCCTTACTAATAACCTTAGCTATTTCCCACTATAGTCAATAATAACCTTTTGTCCAAATCCAACCCTCACTACCATGTAACCTTGAACCCACTGCAGCCACTAACCGACCACTAACCTCAGGCGACTTGTTATCCTTACAGCCTTCACCCACCTATTACAATATATCATTCACCTCTGGCATCTTCCCTCCTCATTTAAACACACTACCATTACACCCATGCCCTATAAGAAACCATCTCCGACCCCTCCTCACTAGGTCCAACTCACACACCACTCTCAACGCTATTCCATATTGCACCAAACTCTTTGCGAGTCAGCATGTCTATCTTCCAACTGTCCTCCGATAGCCCAACTCCCCAACATCTACTACTTTACCCACTCCCAATACATGCTTTCGACCCTCAACAACTCTACTGAAATACCGCCCTACTACCGTCACCGACTGATCTAGAAACTGCTAAATGCCCTCCATGACAACAACTACACACCACTGGTCTCTTCTCCTCTTAAGAGCTTGTGCCTTAACCAAGTTAGTCCATTCTCCCACTTGAACAGACGCGATAGAGGCAGAGTGAGTTAGCACATCACGGACTTGGGCCCATTTCCTGGATCTCCTCATACCTCTCTGATCGGAAACTTCCTGTTTCTTCTCACTTTGCAACCACCTTCCTCCCACTCTCACTCTGTCTGTTCTGGTGTCTCCCCAGGAGGTCAGTACATGGTGCCACAAACTACTCTTCTACACTCTTGGCCTGTGTTCAACTCATAGCTTCACATGGTGCTTTCATTATCAACCTTATTCGGAATGACACCCCACTCTCCATCTACACGGTTACCTGATAATACCTCTCTAACTCTCCCCCGATCCACGTCATTTCTATTTGTCCATATCCTCTCTATCTATCTCCACCAGACATCCTAAAAAGCCTGAAATCATTCTTTAAACCTATAAATTGGATAATTCATCATCTTTCCTCATACCCACACCACCACCCTCAAAAACCTTGAACTTTCTCATCTCTGTCAATGAGCTACAGCTACTCTCTCACCAGCTTCACAGTTCACTGTATAAACCTTGACATTCCTCTACGTGTACTTATCAAACCACACATCCGCATCCCCTGGACCTCTGCCTCCACCTTCACCTTAAAAATATTTGTGTGCATCCCCGCCCATAATCCTCAACTAATGAGTGACACTACAAAAATATTAATCCAATGCCCTTGTCATCTCATACAACTAGAAACTGTAACACACATCGCATCTCTTGGCCTCCCAATCCAAGCAAATACCTATGCTACCCCTTACTCAAACCATCCTCAACTCTGCTAGCCATCTACAACCTACCTCTCACCCTCTGTCACTCCCATTCACATTGTCTTCCCAAATCCTCGCAAATACCTTTCCGTTATTAACCCTCATACTACACGTAATCCTCTCCACTACACCACCTCCCCTCCATATATATCTGATACTAATCATCCTATAAATCCCTCGCTCAACAATCTTTCGCATCATCAACAACGACAATTCCATCTCTAGCTACTCCTCCATTCAGCCTCATTCACATACCATCTCCAAGATGATCGCCCAAATTAGCTACCCGCATTACTCTGAAATGGCTGGCACCATACCGTCCAATACAAACAGTGAGAGAGTTACATGGCGAGTTTCCATACATGTTCTGGTCCCCATCAACAATCTGATTCAAAACATTTTCTATTTTTAAATTTGTGTAGCGACGCCCTTTCTTCTGCTACCAATAAATTTTTTTTGTACTAACACCCATGTGACACTGAGTGAGGGCCATTTATTTATTGTGACAGCATTGCAATTTTTATTGACTAGCATTTTGAAAATACATGGGACTTTTGTAAGATCCAATATGTAGTTCACCAAGTTTGGATGTTATCTGGAATTTTTTCTTCTCCTGTGTTCATCGTACGGGATTTAAAGATATGGACTTTTTTTGAGATGCAGCGTACACCAAATATGGTGGAACCTTATTTTATTAATTAATTAATTATTTTTTACAGCTGTACAATTTGCAAATGGGGGATTTTGAGCACTATTTATTTACCTTTTTTTTTTTTATTTTTCTTTTACACTTGTTTAAAAAAAAAATTTATTTTACATTTTTTTAACACATTTTTTTTACTTTTAATTTTTGGAGTCGCTCTACGGCCTTCACCCACTTAAAGACCCCATAGTATTATACAGCCTAATGCATTGTAAATTACAATGCATTCAGAGGTGTTACACCTGGCGTTTTTTACTACTGATCCTGCCATGCATGGCACAAATCTCATTGACTTAGCACATAGGCCATCTTATGACCACATACCCCGGTTCATCCAAGAAATGAAGAAGACAGCCTGCGCCGCATGATAGGCGAGATATACTAGAATAAAAACATTCCCAGTATCAAGAATCTATAACAAGTTGTACAGTCAATTCTTCCTCAAATCCATCTTTACCACAAATATCATATCTTAATGACAGATCATCAAGACCTGGGAGAAGTGTCCCATTCAAGTATTGCGTGCAGTGGTGCGGAGACACATGAATAGCTTTGAATTATTTAACATGTAGCAGGGCCATCTCTGGGAGAGACATGAAGCATTTGAGCACCTCTTAACACGCACATAGTGAGTCCCAAACCTTCTGCCCTAAGTATATGGATTGTATATGTGGTACCTCTAGTTAAAGTCTTAAATAAGGAATACTGAGGGAAATTGTGTTATTGGAAGCTAGAATACCAATATGTTTTTTCCCCCTTTGTCATAATTTGGCCTTATTTTATGGACAGTTAAGATGACCCTCAGCAGTTAAGGCACTCACAACTTTCCAGTTGTGTGACTTGGTTGGTCCTAAAAGGGCGAGGCTCTTCAGGCTGTATACCGTTGGGAGCCAACAATGGCTAGTGTCCGCCGAGCTCTGTGTTATGTGCTAGGATGTAATACGCCTTTAAGATAGTCATTTGGGATATTTTTTGTGTTTTGAGCAATCATTGTAACTCTGAGGACCTCCTGCGGCCCCCGCCCCACATTTATAATGTTGTAGACGTGTTGTGGAATGTAAAGAATATATATATACATTTATGTTCTTATATTTTGTTAATAAAATGGCACTTTAAGCCAAATTAAATCCAACCAGTACGGTATGTGCTATTAGGGAGAATCGGGTTAAAATTTGATGTGAGTCTGCAATGCCTAGTTCATGGGATGAGGATCTGACACTTCTCGGGTTACCTGGGAGGTGAAACGTCCCTAGGTCAATGCCTCGGTTTCCATCAGTGTAGTTAGATCATGCAATGCTCGAGGAGTCATGGAGTAGACTGACAATGCCCTCAGGGTCATGGGAGTGAGTCTGCAATGCCTCGGGTCATGGGAGTGAGTCTGCAATGCCTTGTCATGGGAGTGAGTCTGCAATGCCTTGTCATGGGAGTGAGTCTGCAATGCCTTGGGTCATGCAAAGCTGGAGAATTCATGGTTTGAATGAATCACAAAAATAACACATGATGCAAGTATAGCATCCAACTGCAATCATGTACGGTATATGTGCTCAATGGACAGAGAAGTCAAAACTGGAGATCCTGGCTTGCATTGATGTGACGTCGATCCTATTTGCACAGACCTAGCTGTCGGCCGGGTTTCCTCGCTTCTTCAGCCACATAGGCTTCAGTGGCCAATTGGAAAGATCACAACATTGTATTTGGAAATACATTCATAAAATGGTTAAATAACCAGATCTTGGCATCAGACTGTGTTGGATATAGCCTCGCCTTGCGCTGCATAGTTTGAATCAAGTTATTTTACTATCGATTATACCAAGTTTTCCAATGTATTTCTTTCTAGAAGTTGTTCATTTTCAATCTGTAATTTATGTTGTTTTGATTTAAATCTATTTTAGGACAGCTTCTTGTATGAAAGACAAAGCAACGAATGAAACCGCTGAAAACAATTAACAAGCTCTTGTCATTGTATCGACACTTTACAATGTTATTTAGATCACTATAATTGATTAACAATGTGCCATAATATCTTAACATACGCATAAACTACCATTGACTATTCAGTCATACATTTATAGTACCCACCACGCCAACACCACTATACATATCTCTCATACATCCCCCTACTCAATATACCATCACATTACCCTGGCCCTACCCATCCAATCCCATATTGCTCTCTAGAATATAACACCCGCCATTCAAGCCTCCCGTTCTCACATTGCAACCTGGTTAATCCATAATACACTAATATGAATCGCACAACTTCTCAGAACCTCAATATTCTTATTGTTCACTCACACCGTGAGTACGCCCATATGCTCTACGATTTTCAACCAGCCATTTCGACTCAACTCCAGCTTTTAATCTGCCATTGACCCTACTCCTAGTAGTTCCTCGCTGACGTTGTCGCAGATTTTGTTACCTTCCTGGGTACCCGGTCACCTCCTACAGCTCGTATCTGCTTTGCCCCATCATCTCGATAGCAAACCTGTACTAGCCGGTAGATCATACCGTCCTGCACTTCATCTGATCCGCCACTATAGTGGCCACGTAACAGTTTATACAAACCATAGGGTTTCTCACCGACGCACACAAAGGTATTCTCCCGAGCCTTGCTGGCGGGCTCTGGCGACGGAGGTTGAGCCCTGTAGACTACCATCTTCCCTTGCAAGGATCTCTATACCATCCTACCTCACTGTATGGCCCAGAGGACCACAATATACATTCATAAGATTTGTTTAAAGTACGGACCCGTTATATCCGATTACAGTACGTACTGCCACAACCCTCAATGTTGACAACTTTATACCATCTAGCTATTCACTTGTCATCAACCATAATCACTAATTTACCTAAGTTCCACAATCACTCCCATAGATACCCCACATTCACTACCTAATTAATAAACTTCTATGATTAATGGGAATACTGGTTCTATTGGAACAGAAACATGAAAATTATGGAGACCGACACAAGAGAGGTACATTTCGACTATTTCGATAATTTTTCACTAGTCATACGCCACCTTACCTTATTTAATAAGTGCTCAACACTCCCATGTACGATGTGATCTCCACACCAACTTGTAATATCCAAAATATCGCAAGGCTCACATCAAAATGTGTACAATTTTATCCATACATAGCCGCGTTCAGTGCCCGGCTACACACATCCAAGCCTACCCCTCCCTTATACCCAAAATGCCTATATCCCGTATTCAGAACATAAGCATCTCATGACCAGCGGTTAGTTATTGTCCCAACACATCACCTCACAGCTTGTAACCATCATCAGATTCCAGTCTCATTGTTACAAATTCCCATTGTGTCAGTACTGTCCACTCAATAAGCACCTCACAAGGTCATCACATCAAATTCTTTAGCTCCATATCAATGTCATAACTAACCCAAACAAACAGAACCCTCTGTCCTCTTCACCTGACCCCACTGGGGTTCTCCCCACACCACAGTCCTGATCCCATTGTTGACTGTCCCATGTATTGATTTATACAAATATATAGCCATATTCGGTCCTTAACATCACATCTTTCAGTATCCAATACACAAGTGATTCCTTGCCAATACCTGTGCCAAACAATACTACATAATAGCTACGGCCGACATTTCCATTACCACCCACAACACGCTTTTATTACCCTTAAATATACACACAAAAAAAAACATGGAGTCATCCCCAACGTCCTTATATCTCCCAACATACACAACATTCAGTTGACACTTACAATTTAATTGATACAGATAGACAAGTATTCCCACTCCGACCAAGAACCAGTACCGGTCTTCAGACCCTATCTCACATTGGACTGCTCCAGCACCCTGGAAGGTATCCTAATACCCTGCTGTGCTACTTACTGATGTGGATGTGGTACGTCTGTTATCTATACCCTGACATTTACCCTCACAATGCTAGCTGTCTAAATTCTATTACAACCCAATCACCCTTTCGAACCATAATGTAATCTAGACAATACGCTCCTCACTACCTTGTCCAGACTGCTCAATTTGCCAAGCCCACCGCTCCTTTCAGTCAGCTATATCTGAGTGTTCACAACGGACACCAGGTGCTGGTCATTCTACCCTATCCTCTGAGCACACTAAATAATATATTTACAACAGTACAAATACATGATTATAAAAAAATCAGGTTGAAAATTTAACAAAGAGAAAAAAAAATACCACAGTTTGTGGTTACTGACAGAAGTCAATAAGAACCTAGGACACCTTGAAAGAGTAAATAGAAGTCAAAAAAATTATATACCTCTGTACATACTCTTGAAGCTACTACACACTACTAAAACATATAAAACAAGAATCATTCTATTTGACTACAATTATGAGGTACAATAACAATAGATTAACGAAAGTACATCCCAAGAAAATGCCATGATCAAAAACAAATCCGAAACGCCACAACTGATGCACACCGCAGTGAGGAGCTTTACTTCCGGCCGCCCTTGTGTAGCTGATAATCCTGGACCACAACCACCCTTTCCATTCAAACATCTGCTCCCAATCCCAAATAACAAGCCCCTCACGTTGATCTTACTCAATGCAGCAATCTACTAACCGATATCATGACGTCACTCATCGCTTTTGTCCAATAACTGATTTATGCACCATTTCTGAAGCGTATTATGACTGCTCACCACTCCACTACAAGCTTTCTGGAACAAAACAAGTTATACTCACCCTATGGAGTAATTGAAGCCCATTCTGCTTATGGCAAAACAAACAGTATTAATCATACGCCACTCTGTTTCTTTTTACTATTCATAGAAAAACCACTTTACTGCAAGGTCCCTGAACTTCTTCAAATCAGTATAATGTGTTATCTCAACAAGATTGTGATAAGTACTGTGGATGTGGTATAGCAATAGCCTCGACAAAAACTCCCCACTTCTATTAAGATCGAGCCGACCCACACGTAGAAAATGTCCGAAACCACTTACCCCCTCTCATATACTTTTAGTAAACCCTTGACTGGACACAATGAGGGACTCATTCATTTATTATTGTTCACACATATTTTCACTCAATTTTAATTCCCCCAAGTAGTTACCAGTGTGAAGTAACCTATTTCACACCTGAGTCGTTAGACTTTAGGAGTTGACCACTATCAACCTTCACCACAACCTGTCAACTGCAGCCACAGATCCACTTACTTTTTGAAATATTAATTTTGTAAGCCAGATGATTTTTGGCCACCATCACACAGGTTTATTATCTAGAACTTTCTGTATAAATGATTGTTACTGAGAGACTCCCATAAAATAAATCATGCTGTAAAACATTCCACAGTCCTCACTACTCAATACGTCTCTTAACCCCACCTGTGGCAGGTTTATTGTCTGATAGCCATAAACATTGAATTCTTGGGTGATCTCCATCCCAAACACTCTCTTTAGCATGTAATCATGGGTATATCCCCATTCAAAAATATGTCTCCAATTATTACTTTACCAATGAAGTCTATAGCATTTTATTTCCGGTATTTAAGTCCCCGTGTGCCGCACTCTACAGTATCTGGAGGGGGTCTTTTTATATTCAATATCATCAAGTGTTCTTCAGTCTCTGTATTTTCAATAGCCGAATGTAAAGAAGTCTGTAAGGCTACATAACATTTAACATCCAAGTTATTAGTGTCCACAGATGAGATTCATCAGACCTGCGCTCTTTATAATTATCCACAAATAGCAGTCTAGTGACTGACTACGTGTAAACCCCAGGATGTCTTAGGTATGCATATAGTTCTGTCATAGTCACCCGCCTGCCGTGGCTAAACCACATCCCTTTTTCTTAGGTTGTTAACAAATTTTTAGATAATTGAAATCCTCTCTCGTCTTATGTCACTTTCTCCATACACAGGAAATGCACACATATCTTATCTCGCTTTGACTTCTGTGCAACACCACCGTCCACATAATCAATAACGCTCACATACCACATAGCATCATAACAATCCTTCGTTCTCAAATGAACAACTTTTAAACTTACGGATTTTCTGGTTGTAGACAAGGCCTAAGCACAGCGCATTCAAATCTTGCAAGAGGATATGTGGTCACAATTTTATTTATGCAGTAATTGTGCGATAGTTTTCTAAACCCCTTTTTACTTTTTACAGTATGCAGTCAATTTAATCATATGCAGCTTGATATACGCAGAGCACATACTTGACTTCTTCCAGTGTGTTCTCACACAACACAGAACCCACAACCGATGCCAGGTCAGATACTGCCATTGTATTTCGCACGACCACCAAACATGAAGGCAAGGTGCCAAGAGAAGCACCACAGTCATTGAGGAGGGGGGGTATTGCTTTCTCAAAACCTATCTACCATTTGAAATTACCTACTAAAGACATTTTAACAAAAAGATGCCAACCTACAGCAGATCATATGGTCGATTCTAGTTATAAAACCATCATGCTTGAATAAACCTATCTCTCTCCACAGCGCAAAGTTCTTGAACTTTTAGATAAATTGAGTACATATTTCAACATTTTTTCACGATACTTTGCATATTTTTCACAAACATAAACACAGACTTTTTGAAAAACCACAATATCTTACTATCATTAAAGCACAAAGTCATGTCAGCGAGAAACACAATCTCTGCATCACAAGGATAGATTAACGTGTACAAAATGTTTATTCCCCAATAAGTGACAACACATGCCAGATTTACAAAAAAATGGGTCTCTGTCCAGCAAGGCCAATAACAGCGAACCTCCAGTGTGACATGGTGTTAAAGGGGTTGTCTCCCCATACGACATATACATGGCATCATCACTACAGGGACCCAAATTCAACTGGCATGGGCTTCCTACGCTCACTAGTTAGAGACCTCTCACCATGAGACAACTCGAATGGGATTTACGAGAACTAGTCCACGCGGACTTAAGACAAAGGACGAAATGAAGCGGACGCAACCATTTAGAAATTTTGTCATTTTATGTTTTATGTTATTGAAATTATGCAGCATGTGATTGACAATGTGGAGTTAACTTTTCAAAATCCATGATGTATCACCCATGCTGACTAATAATCTCACTTTGCCAGATGTGACTATTTTTTATTTATTTTTTTGATTACACAAATACAAAATTTATTTTGCAGTATCATTGACCATGTTACAAACAAGCATTTCTCCGAACTAACAAACTTGTTTCCTCAACCGAACTTTAATAATCAAAACATATACTCCCCAAACAATAATGTTTCCCAAAACCAACGGCCAATTACAAGAACAAGCAACCCTCAAACCACCTCCACATTCTCCACCAGCATCCAGCCCCCATAGAGACTACCTATAAAAAAAAAAATGTTCCCAACCCACCACCAATACCAGGGGCAACATAAAATACCCACATCTGTACCACAACCACAACAGTCTCTAACCAACCAAATATCACACAGTATATCCCGTCACATGCACATATTCAGACGGCAACGAAACAAGGATCCTCAGTCAATCCTACGGGCAACTGCTTAATTATACCCACCACCTACATTACCCATACAAGAGAATACTTGAAATGCACAAGTACAATGTCCGGTGTGTCTCCCCACACCCCTCAAGGTCTTCTTTGACTCTACAATATTCCCTGGCCTCTATACCCTACCTAACCGAGTCCACGAGTAGCATCAGAGACCCATCTTCCCCAGTATCCTAGATCAAATATCCCACAGTCTATTCTAATGTTTAAACACGCCATTTCTGGAGCGTAAACATGCCATTCAATCATCCCCATACCACATCAGCCACCTCAGGGCCTCTCCCAGCCTGCCAGCCCAGTTACTGCTATGCACATAGCTAATCCCGCGTCGTAAAGAGCCTACACATGATATAAACATATGCTAAAAGAACGGATCTCCACCATCTCTACAGACTAAACAGCTCGGGTCGCGAACAAACAGGCCGTTGGTAGCAAGTAGGAACTGGCCCACCCATCTCAATATACATAAAGAAAACTGACTGACCTTGTGACCAGAGAGCCCAGCACCTAGGGCAGGACCACAATTAAGTGTAAGAAGAAAGTACCACGACGTCAAGTGACACTATCGTACATTCGTCCAGTAGACCCCTTCCCTGCCTATATACAATACACTCCACTCAGTTTTGTATACCTGAATCTGTTCATTTATCAAAAGCCAGCGACCATAACTCACGATCAGGTAAAAAAGTAATAAAGAAATCACACAATTATAGGACACAGCGGCAACACTCACTGCTAAATAACACCATTGTTATCTACTCCGTTCCTCGGCGCACCAGGTCACGACCACACACCCCTACCTAATCCACTTGAGAGACCATCGAAAACACCGAACCCTTCCCTACACCACTTCGACAAGATAAAGGAGTGCCATAGAAGATGATGTGAAATTAATTGGCAGATCTGCAGGGGAGCATAATTAACGGCTCGCTGAAGATGGACAACTTAATAAAACACAAACCCATACTGACCTAGATTCGAAGTAAATGCAAAGTTTTCAATCACCCTAAGATTGGAAATACAGCTGGAGTAGGAGGCTCGGTCGAATCTGGCTGCAGTTCCGTAAAGTTTCGCCATCCCGCGTCAGAGAACAACCAGCTAAACCATCCCACAAACCCCATGAATCCACCCCGACAACCCTCCACCTCACCTCACTGACAAGGTCCACACACTCTCACCAATACACCCACGGCAGTATTATGAAAATAATCAGATATTTGCCATGTCCAGTGTAGAGCTTCGTAGTGGCGTGAGCGGGGGGTGTGGTACTGTTTCTCAGGTTAACTCTGACTCTCTGAATTCAGCCCTTGTCCCGTACCAGCCTCTGAGGTTCGCCCTCCTCCCATCCCAGCTATTTACCTAACTTAGGATTGAAACATAGCAATTACTTTCTCAACTAGTCAGTCTGGCGGTTTGTGTTAAATAAGGTTTCCATTCCGCGGTTTAATTCTCGTCCCCTCCTACTCCAATCAAATTAATTTTCACACTTCTAGCCCATTCCTTTCCTCGCGGGTAAGGGAGTAGTCGGTTAGATGGCCTCATTGTGAAAAGTGGGAGGCGAGACCTGGTGGCCCATATTACTGACGACACAATGGGATGCAGTAGTGATTCCCATACTCCAAAATTGGTTTCTTCAAACTCAGAACGATAGAAATTGACGTCAGGGCTTTTTTACATCCTTCACAGATCCAAACACAACCCACTACTGCTAGTACTAAGTAAAATTCAGGCAGTGGTACAACTGACGAATTTCCGAAGTGTCACTTGACACTTCGGGTACATATTCTACACTTATTGGTCCTAGCCCAATCAAGGATGCTGGGCAATCTGATCCAGGTCATTTCAGTTTCTTAATGATAAGCTGGTTGGGTGCCCATCCGCTCTTGACTCCACGGCCTGTATGTTCGCGACCCGCGCTGACATAGCTGGGCTCCCCCGATCAGACAAATATTATTTTTACATTCAGAGGCTTCTTTACTAAACGCGAAGAAAGCTATTGCGCGAACATGGCTGGCGGCGAGATCCCTTCGTGGCTGCGAGTGGATGGGGATGATTAATCGGCATGATTACGCTCCAAAATGGCGTGATTATAAACATAGGAAATAAAGAAGGGAATTTGATAGGAGATGGTAAAATGGCAGAGCTCCTCTTGGCACGGTAGGTCGAATTAGATGCCCTGGAATATGATAGTCCCACGCGAAGCCCTTAGAGTGTGCTGTAGTCCCCGCGGACATTGTCCTTTTTCCTTTCAATATACTCTTCTGGGATAAAATACGTAGTGAGGTATGATTCACATTTGCCCGTAGTGATCCTCTTTACCTTACTATTCCAGCGAATATAGCTTGCTTGAACAACTGCGAAATGAAAAATGGTGTTCTACTTAAGGTTTGATACTGATGTTTGGGATAATTTCCACACTGGATTATAGGTGTTGGTTGGTGACCACATCTGAAACTCTCTTACGGTACATTCACATAGAAATTTCTGAAAATTGCTAAAGTCACAGATAATTGCACTTGATGTATTGACACTATTTTTTGGTAGATAAATGTTTCTAGAAAAAATGAACGGAATTAACCACGATTTGATTCTCGGAGGATGCTTATGTACCTTTCACTGATCCTTCAAATAAAGTTTTATTTGTTAAAGTCACACAAAATAGAAAAATTAGCCACTAGCCCAGATAATGGCGTATTATAATCTCTTGGTGACTCAAGTCTGTTAAAGTAATAAACTCCAATACCAACACAATTTTTCGCATAATACAATAACATAAAACAAAAAATGAAAAATTCTAAATGGTTGCGAGCCTCAATTACTCTCTTAGTCTTAAATGCATCATGACTATTTCTCCGAAACTCCCCCAAATCAATGTCTATGGGAGAGTCTCCCACAGAGAGCTTCGGTCCAGCCCATATCCCGTAGATTTGGGTCCCTGGGTGTATGCCTCAATGTCAAAGGTTAGACAACCCCTTTAACCCCATCCCCACTGTGAGTCATTTTTGAGCCTCTCTGACAGAGCCACTTTTTTAAATCTGGACATGTTTCACTTATCGGGGGATAACATTTTTGACACTTAATCTAAGTGTCCAAATGTGATTCACAAAGATTGTTTTTCTCGTGACACAATGTGCCTTTTAGATAGTAAGAAAATTGTGGTTCAAAAAGTTCATGTTAGTTTGTGAAAAATATCAAAGTATCGTGACAAAATTTGAATATTTACCAAGTTTTCCAAAGTTCAAGAACTTCTGCGAGTGCAGAGAGATAGTTATTCCACTCAAGATGGGTTTACTACTCTAGCATCACCATGACTGCTGCTGTAGGTTGGCAGAACTTTTTTAAATGTCCTTTTAGCTAGTAATTTTCAAAATTGAGAAGGTAGAACTCACACACCCCCCTCCATGACCTCTGCTGCTTTCTCGCAAGCCTTTCTATCCGTGTTTGTCGAGCAAACATGCAGTACAGACCTGTCCTACTTGACAAGGTCAAGTGTTCTGTACACAAGGAATACAAGTAATATCTCTCTATACAAGCTCATACTGACAATTACTGTCAACTGGAAATAAAAATTGATAGATAACAACTCACATTACTAGCGACGGAAAAAAATGTGACACAATCCTTTCAATAATTTAATTCGTGACTAGTCGATTTGTCATACAACCAGAAAATCCTAAGTATTAAAATGACCATTGAAGGATCTGTGCAGATACTCATGGATATGCAGAGCTGAAAGGACGGGGTTCACAGAAGCAAGTGGGCGAAAGATAATAGATTAGTGCATTTATCCTGAGTCTGGAGAAAGACAAAGAAGAAGCCTGTCTAATCAATTAACTAAAAAATGAAACAACTAAAGTAAAAGCGGGCAGTGAGTTTAGCACTGCAGGCTTGTACTATTACAGAACATAAAGCATCCCTCACACCTGGGGACCACGTCGTCCGTCACAGCCGCTATTGCTGAAATATAAAGAGCGCAGGTCTGAGATCTCATATCACTCCTCACTTGATTTAATGTTATTATCCTTACAGCACTTACAATCGGCTATTGAAAATACAGAGATGAAGACACTTGATGATGAATATAAAAAGAGCCCTACTCCAGAACTGTAGAGTGCGGCACATCGGGGACTTAAATACCGAAAAATGCATACTCAATTAGTACAAGTAAAACTGGAGACATTTGAAGGGGATACCCATGATTACATGCATAATAGAGAGTATGGGCTGGAGCTCACCCAAGAAATCAATGTATGGCTACACAAAAACCGCACAGGTGGGTAAGAGACGATAGAATGAGACTTTGTTGTTTTACAGATGATATTTTATGGAGTCTCCAGAACAACATTTACAGAAAGTTCTAGATAAACTGAGTGAGGTGGCAAAATCTCTGCTTACAAAATTAATATTTCAAAAAGTAAAGTGGATCAGTGGCTGAGCTGTGAGGTCATGTAGAAGAGTCACTCCAAACTAAGACTCAGGTTGAAATAGTTACTTCACATGTAACATACTTGGGGATTAAAATTAGGAAAAAGTCTTCACAACTAAATGATGATCCCCTGTTCCACAAGATTTTACAAAAATTAGAGAGGTGGTAAAGTGTTCGACTTTCTCTTTTTGGTCGGGCACATCTAATAGAAGTGGGAGTTTTGCGAGGCTATGTGATAACCATCCAGAACTTACCAATCTTGTTGAAACACAAAGATATGAAGAAGTTCCGTATAGCAATAATAGGTTTTCTCCAGAATAAAAAAGACCCAGAGTGGCGTATGATAAACTAGTTATGCCAAAGCATAATGGGCTTCAAATACCAAATGTGATAAACTAGTTATGCCAAGGCATATGAGTGGACTTCAAATACCAAATGTGATAAACTAGTTATGCCAAAGCATATGAGTGGACTTCAAATACGGTTATAATATAGCAGCATTAGTAAGACACGTTAGGGGCTAGAATTGGGATTTGGAGCATTGTTCTAATTTAAAGGGGTTTTGCCATGATCTCATCTCATACGTCCTGCATCCAGCTCTTCAGCTCTGTGTGCTCAGGAGGCGTATGTGATTTGTTTGAATGGCATATCATGTGATGACATCGCCATGTCTTTCCTCACTTTGGTCGAAGAAAGATCTGTTTATGTTTAGAGCTGTGAGTAGCTACAAAGTAGCTCAGAGGTAAAATTTTTGCCTCATAGCACAAGGGTCCTAGGTTCAAATCCCTGCAGGAACCAAACCTGTGGATTTTTTTTCTCTTTATCAATTTACAAACCTGATTTTTTTAAATCATTTATTTGCACTGTTTAACTAATTACTAAGGAGCACAGAGGACAGGAGTAGAATGACAGCACCTGGGGTGTGAACACTCAGTAGCTGCCTGAAAGGAGAGGTGGTGTCTGAGCATGTCTGGCCAGGAGTGAGGAGCATATTCTAGAAACATGTTCTAAAGGGAGGGAAAGAATTACAGCCTAGATTTGAGGGCCCATATTGCATCCAGCTTACCACATCCACATCAGTAAAGCAGCAGGGAATGAACACCAGGGTCTGTATCAGCCACTGTGAGAAGGTCTTAATCCTGAGGCTGGAGAGGTCACCTTTCCTCTTCCTCCATTACCCAGCAGAGACACTGAATGATGATATGATTGGGACAACAGGTTTGTGAAGCTCCATGAGGTAATAATAAAGGACTCCCAGCTTGATTTGAGGAACTGTTCATATGTATTCCTAGCACTATAGTGGCCATGACTATGCCCTTCCTCACTGTGTCAGTCACAGAAAGAAGAGATGTTCATGCTACAAGGCTAAAATATGACTAAATCAATCAAGGGCCAGCCCAAAGGACAGGACTGTGGTGGAGACCCCGGGGGCAGGTGAATCGGGACAGGGGGGCAGGGGTAAAAGACTTTATAGAAACACCAAGCCTTTCTTTTGATCCTCGGGGGGCTTAGGCGCGCACACGGGGAAATTTTGCCCCAGCTACTTTAAAATTGATCCGGGGATACAAGCTTAGGTGAGTTTGTACCTGCACACACCCGGAACCAGAGAGTTTATGAAAAAAGTGAAGGGAAAAGGCCCTGGGGTCGGTGAAATGAAAACTTTTCACTGCTTCTATAAGTACCCCCAACACAAATTTTATCCATCATAATCAAACATTTTTTTGAGACCAACGACGGATGCGGGAAAATGCACGGGAAAATGAGGGGAACAATTAAAAAATTATCGAAAGTCTCCTGTACCGGGGGCAAAATTTACTTTTTCCAAGAACCAGTATTCCCCCCAAATAAAAATAAAAAGGGAAAAGAGGGGACTATGGAGTAGTGAAAAATAAACAGTGCTTCTTAGGGTGAGCAGAAAAATAGCTAATGTATAAAGTTGTCACAATTGGGGCAGGGCGTACGTACTGTAACGGATATAAGGGGTCCGTACTTTAACAATCATGCAGGTTTTTGGGATCCTCTGGGCCACCGTGGCAATGGTTAGAACCCCCAGGGAGTGGGGTCTAAGGGCCCCCCTCCTTCGCCGAGCCCCCGCAAGGGGAAAACTTTGCTGGGGGGAACCCTTGGGTTGTTACAGTTTTTTGGCACCCTTTTGACACTGAAGTGCGGACGGAAGACACCGGGTACGGGGGAAATATGGGTCACAGCAGATAAACATTAGGCAGGTGACCGAGACCCACAGGAAAAAACTGAAAAACGCAGGAGGACAAAAAGGATGCAATGGCGATAACGCTTTAGTTATCACGGGGTTAACCGTAGACACTGGTAACTCGGGGGTTAGAGCACACAGACGAGGTCAGGGTCCATATGAAAAATCAATGACCTGACCAGGGCAGAACTCCGGAGGGAAATTTCTTTTAACAAAGAGCTCACAGGTAATTGATACTGTCCCTTTTAAAAATTTAGTAACAATCTTAGTTGCTCAGCGCTCAATGTCAGATTTAGGCTTGGTTGGCAAAATCTTCCATACGTCAAAGAAGTCTATAAATAACGCACATTTTTAACAATTCAAGTATCTACATCACAATAGCAAATACAAACTGAACGTCACGGTTTCATCGGCTTAGACTTTCATCAAAAAGCTGTCACTAAAAGAAAAACCAAACCCCAAAATACAAAAAAAATAACAATTCTAAAAAATTGGGGGAAAAAATGGAAATCGAAGAAAAAATTTGATCAAAAATACAGCGCGGGGCCGAATCTAAACCAACCCGTCTGATGCCAAGATCTGGGATAAAACCATTTTAGAAAGAATATCCAAATACAAAGTAGAATCTTTTTCCCCAAATTGGCCCAGAAGCCCATGGGCTGAAGAAAAAAGGAACCCGGCCGAGTCGTTTGGCCACAGGGAAGCCCTCCACTGCCCGCCAGATCCCAGTTAGACTCTTTACCTTGAGCACCTAAAGCGCATATGCGTTGGTTTAAAAACTGCTCATGTGTTTTTTTGTGATTCATTCAAACCTGAATTTTCCAGTTTCTGGGTTGGCCCCTTGACGCCAGAAAGGCGATTGCAGACTCACCCCCCCCCCTCGATTTCCCCAAGGGGATTGCAGACTCACCCCCCCCATTTGGGCCCCCCGAAAGCAGTTTTGCCCAGGAATCACCCCATGACTAGGCATTGCAGACTCCTCCATTTTAAAAACCCGATTTCCAAAAAAAAACACTTTTTTTTGATAATTTTGGGGTACAGCTGCCATTTTATTAACAAAAAATAAAACATAAAGTATATAAAATACTTTAATAACCAAACACGACAAAAAAATAACAGGGGGCGAGGTCCCCAAGTTACAAGATCTGGCAAAAACCCAAAAAAAATCCCAAATGACCTTCCCTTAAAGGATTACCTCCAGCCATACCACAGAGGCCAGGGGCACACGCCCTAAGATGGGTCCCCGGGGAACCCGCCCAAGGCCCCCCCTTTTTCCGACCAACCCGACAACAAAAGAAAAGTGGTGCCAAACGCGAGGGCCTTTAAATCCAAAAAAAAGGCCACTATGGCAAAGGGGGAAAAAACAAATTGGGTTTTCAAACCCAACACCCTTTCCCCAGGTATTCCTAAAGACAAAAAAAGTACCCCCAAACCAATACTAGGGGGAGAAAGGTTTGGGGCTCACTTTGGGGTACGGGGTCAACTGCTTCCCCTCCCCCAATCCCTGCAAGGAAACTTCCACTTTCCCAACTCCGCCCACGCCACCCCAATTTTGCATGGGCCTTCCCCCCGGACTTATGATCTTCATTAAAATATGATATTTTTTGGGAAAGATGGATTGGGAAGCATTGAATGTCACCTTTGATATAAACTTGCACTGTGACATGTTTTTATTCTATTTATCCACCCCCCCCCAACAGGCCCCGCATCTCTCTACAAAATTTTTTTATACTGAATGGTCAAAGATGGCCCCGTTGCTAAGTCAATGGGAATTGTCCATGCACAGGCAGGGAAATAGTAAAAGCCCTCTTTTACACCCTAATGCATTGATTAAAGCATTACCTGTATAAACTATTGCGTCTTTATGGGAAGTGCCTAAGGGGAAAAAATTAAAGTAAAAAAAATGTTTAAAAAAATGTAAAAAAATTTTTTTTAAAACAAGTGTAAAAAAAAAAAAAAAGGTAAATAAATAGTTCAAAATCCCCCCTTTTGCATTTAAGCAAAAAAATAAAATAAAAAAAAAGGTTCCACAATTTGGTGTCGCAGAAAAAAGTCCTTTATTAAAATCCCGTACTGAAAACCGGAGAAGAAAAAAATTCCCAAAAACCAAAAATGGTGAAACTCATTTTACCCCAAAAAAGTCCCTGTATTCCAAAAATGTAGCAATAAAAAGTGCACTTCAGTCACAAAAAAGAAAAACCCCCCATTCCATAGGTGTAAGTACAAAAAAATTTTTGGTCGGGAAAAAGGGGTCGACAAATTTCAAAAATAAAAATGTTTGGGGCATTTTATGGGACCAGAACATAATGGAAACTCTCCATTAACTCTCTCTGTTTTGTATTGGGATTTTTGGGCAGCCCTTTTCCGAGAATGCGGGTAGACGGGGGGAAGTCTGGGGAGGTTATGGAAAACTATAGAGGGGAGCAAAGGAAGAAGGTCCTGTGATGAGCGGAGATTGTGAGAGGGGATTTATCTGTAGATTAGAGCAGAGATATATGGAGGGGAGAGGTTATGGAGAGACTTGTAGATTATGGTTAATAACTTGAAATGAATTTGCTCGGCAATGGGAAGCCAGTGAAGGGATTTACAGAGGGGAGAGGCAGAGGAGTAGTGAGGAGGTGGATGAGATGGGCAGCAGAGTTAAGGATGGTTTGAAGGGGAGCAATGGTGCTGGATGGGAGGCCACAGAGAAGGATGTTACAGTAGTCTAGATGAGAGATGACAAGGGCATGGATTAACATTTTTGTAGTGTCAAAGTTGAGGAATGGGCGGATGCACACAATATTTTTCAGGTGAAGGTGGCAGGCAGAGGTCAGCGTTTGGATGTGTGGTTTGAAAGACAGAGAGGAGTCAAAGGTTATCCCAGTGAACTTGTGAAGCTGGTGAGAGAGAGTGTAGCCATTGACACTGATAGAAAGATCAGGTGGAGGGGTGGAGTGGGATGAGGAAAGATGATGAATTATCCAATTTAGTAAAGATGATGAATTCTCCACATTTAGTTTTAGGAGGCGGGAGGAGAAGAAGGAAGATATGGACAATAGACAGCTTGGGATCTGGGAGAGTAGAGAGGTAATATCAGGACCGGAGATGTAAAGTTGGGTGTCATCCGCATACAGTTGGTACTGAAAGCCATGTGAAGCTATGAGTTGACCCAGGCCAAGAGTGTAGATAGAGTAGTGGGCCCATGACTGACCCCTGGGGACACCAACAGACAGAGGGAGAGGGGAGGAGGTGGTGCAAGTGAGAGACACTGAAGGTCCGATCAGAGAGGTATGAGGAGATCCAGGAAAGGGCCAAGTCCGTGATGTCGCTACTCCTCTGCCTCTCCCGTCTGTCAAGTGGGAATGGTCAACAGTGTATAAGGCACAAGCCTAAGAGGAGAAGCACAGAGTAGTGTCATGAGGCTTTAGCAGTTACTAGATCATTGGTGACTTTGGTTAGGGCGGTTTCAGTAGAGTTGTGGGGTCGAAAGCCAGATTGGAGTAGGTCAAAGAGAGAGATGGAGGAGAGGTGAGAGGACAGTTGAAGATAGACATGCTGCTCAAAGAGTTTGGATGCAAAAGGAAGCAGTGAGATTGGGTGTTAGTTGGACAGTGAGGAGGGGTCGAGATGGTTTCTTAAGGATGGGTGTAATGATAATGTGTTTAAATGAGGAAGGGAAGATGCCAGAGGTGAATGATATATTGAATAGGTGGGTGAAGGCTGGGAAGATAACAGTGCTGAGGTCTGGGATGAGGTAGGTTGGCAGTGGGTCAAGGTTACAAGTAGTGAGGTTGGATTTGGACAAAAAGGTTATTATGACTAATAGTGGGAAAGTAGGTTATAGAAGTGCGCACTGGGGACTGTGTCAGAGTAGGGGTGGGCGGTGGTGACAGTGGATGCTTAATGGTGAGCAGTGGGGACTTTGGGTTGAAGCTTTCTCTGATGTGGTTGATTTTTTTTAAGAAAGGAGTGGAAAAATCGTCCGCTGATAGGAGAGATGGCGGAGGAGGTGCTGGGGGACAAAGGAGGGAATTGAAGGTATTGAACAATTGTCTGGGATTGTGAGACAGAGAGGATATGAGAGAGGTGAAATAGTCCTGTTTGCCTGAGGCGAGTGCAGACTTAAATGTGTGTAGTGATTGTTTGTATGAGGTGAAGTCAGCAGTGGAGCGGGTTTTCTTCCAGCGGCGTTCAGCAATTCTGGAAGATCACCTCAGCTGTTTAGTGGAGTGTGTGCCAGGGTTGTCTGTTGATTTTGCGGGTTCTGTTGTGTGTGAGAGGAGCGACTGAGTCAAGGGTGGTTGTGATTGTGTTGTTGTAGAAAGCAGTGGCAGCGTCTGGGTCGTCAATTGAGGATATGGTAGAAAGAGGTGCAAGAGAGTCAGAGAGAGTGCGAGGGTTGAGGTTTTGTAGGTTTCTGTGGGGGTGTACTAGCTGTGAGACAGGAGAAGCAGGTGGAGTGGAGAAGGCAAGCAGGTTGTGGTCAGATATGGGGTGGGGGGAGTTCAAGATGTCAGATAGGGGGCAGAACCAGGTGAAGATGAGGTCCAGTGTGCGTCCGTCTATGTGGGTGGCTCCAGAGGTCCACTGTGAGAGGTCGAAGGAAGAGCAGAGTGAAAGGAGTTTGTTGGCAGCAGAGTGGGGTGCATGTATTTGGATGTTAAAATCTCCCATGACAATAGTGGGGATGTCAGTGGAAAGAAAGTGGAGAAGCCAGGCCTGGTGGGCGGTAGACAACAGCCACTTGGAGGTTGGAGGAGGAGTAAATGCGGACAGAGTGCATGGGAACAAAGGAACAGGTGTCAGACAGGAGAAGGCCAACACCTCCGCCATGCCTGTTACCGGAGAGGGGAGTATGGGTAAGTTGGAGGCCACCAAAGGAGAGCGAAGCAGGGGAGATTGTGTCAGAGGGTGTAAGCCAGGTTTCCATCAGACCAAGGAAGATTAAATTATGTGAGATGAACAAGTTATGTATGTAGGAGAGTTTGTTGCATACAGACTGTAGGTTCCAGAGAGCTCCAGAGAGAGAGATAGAGGGAGCAGGGATCAAGGGAATGTGTTTTAGGTAGAAGGGGTTAACAGAATTTGTAGGGGTGGATCTGTTAGGAAAACTAGAGAAAATTGTGGTAATGTGCTGAGGAGCCCCTGGGTTAGGGGATATGTCCCCAGCAGCCAGTAGGAGCAGAGAGAGGGTGAGCATGTGGGAGTAGGGTAGACTGTTTGGTTGGGTCTGTTTGGTGCGGAAGGTATTGATAGTTCGGAAGAGGTTGGTGGCAGCATACAGGTGAGAGGGTAGAATACATGGAGAGATGTAGAGCTCGTTGCCCAGTGAGGGTGTTTGGGGATAGGCAATTAGTATCAGTAAATGGAGGTTGAGATAATGGAGGGAAGGAAAAGCATGGTGTGAGATAGGTTAGCAAGCTATTAGTGGAAAAGAATTTAAGTAGCTGTTACCTTGCAATCCTTGTTCAATCCTGGTTTAATTCTGGTTTTAATTCATCCACACTTAGAAAAGTCATGGTGACCATGTCTCATGCGACTACTAAGCATGGATTTATACGGACTGAAGTCCTGATCAGACAATCAGAAGTGAACACGAAATGGGAGGGGTCGAGTCAGCTAATTAGGGGAGGGGGCAATGTGTGTTGGTCAGATACATATACAGCATTGAAAACACACAGTGATGGCCGGATGGGAGTTGTAGCTCAGATACATACACAGCATTGAAAACACACAGTGATGGCCGGATGGGAGTTGTAGCTCAGATACATACACAGCATTGAAAACACACAGTGATGGCTGGATGGAGTTGTAGCTCAGACACATACACAGCATTGAACCCACACAGTGATGGTTGGATGGGAGTTGTAGCTCAGATACATACACAGCATTGAACCCACACATTGATGGCCGGATGGGAGTTGTAGATCAGATACATACACAGCATTGAAAACACACGGTGATGGCTGGATGGGAGTTGTAGCTCAGATACATACACAGCATTGAAAACACACAGTGATGGCTGGATGGAGTTGTAGCTCAGATACATACACAGCATTGAACCCACACAGTGATGGTCGGATGGGATTTTGTAGCTCAGATACAAAACCCCAGCATTGAAACACACAGTGATGGGCCGATGGGAGTTGTAGCTCAGTAATACACAGCATTGAAAACACACAGTGTTGGCCGGATGGGAGTTGTAGCTCAGATACATACACAGCATTGAAAACACACAGTGATGGCCGGATCGGAGTTGTAGCTCAGATACATACACAGCTTTGGGAAAACACACAGTGATGGCTGGATGGAGTTGTACTCAGATACATACACAGCATTAAAACCCACACAGTGGAGGGTCGGATGGGAGTTGTAGCTCAGATACATACACAGCATTGAACCCACACATTGATGGCCGGATGGGAGTTGTAGATCAGATACATACACAGCATTGAAAACACACAGTGATGGCTGGATGGGAGTTGTAGCTCAGATACATATACAGCATTGAAAACACATATACACACACACACACACACATAAATATATATATATATATATATATATATATATATATATATATATATATATATATATACACAAATATACTGAAGATTGAACCCCATAAAAGCAAATCTCCCGCAAACATGGCGCAAGTAAATATTTTTTTAATTTTTCCATACTTAGAATTTTTTTGGGGGCTTCTCAGTATATTCTATGGTAATATGAATAACACTAGAAAGTACATCTTATTCTGCAAAATACAAGCCCTCATTTGTCTAAATCGGTGGAAAAATAAAAAAGTTATGGCTCTGGGAAGACGGGAAGGAAAAACATCCGTCAGGGAGCAGTTGAATATCAAAGCAGCAGCAAATGTGCACACACAGGGCGTCAGGGAACAGGAGCGAGGACAGATGAGTTAAACTTGCCAGCAGACACTGCCGCCGAGCCAGGAACACTTATTGTAGCAGGGACAGGAGACACAGCAGGGACGAGAACCACCACAGAGAAAGAAACACCCGCTGAGCCACAGTCAGAAGCGCAGGCACAGGTATGTCTGTGCCGTGAACCATGAGAACCTCACTTAAGCCCTCCCATCTGGGCTAGCTGGGTACGCCAAAAGCAACATGAGGTATCCACCTCCTCCTCAGTATCCCAAGAACTGTCTTCAGAAGAAAGGTCTGGCCAGTCCTGCATAACTTCTTGGACTTGGGGAACAGAAATGGCAGGCATGGGGAGAGGTGGGGGGGAACCCTAGATAAATTCACAGTCCAGAAAATCTTCTTGGGCTTCAGGCTCCACAGTTGGCACAACATAAGCAACAGTCAGGCGTATGGTTGGGCATGACTGCACCAGATGGGCAGGTTTGAGGCAGCGAGATTGGCATTGCTCACCTCAACGGATAAACTCACCTATTTTCCAATCCAACATGGGAGCATTAAGCTGGAACTATGGAAAACCCAGAACAACAGAAGCAGAAGAACTAGGCAGATTATAGAAAGAGATTTCCTCCTTATGGGAACTTCTGACTTGCAGAGACAAAGGCTTGGTATGCAACTGGACAGGTTCTTTCAGAATCTCGGCACTGAAGGAGGAGAAATGCATTGGTTTCTCTAAAAGGGAGACAGGCACGCAGAACTTCTCCAGGAGAGACAGATGGATAATGCTTTCAGAAGAACCAGAGTCCAGCATGGCAGGAACATCAAATGTAGCGACAGATGCATAGATGAGAGTGACCGAAGTGGTCAGATGAGGAACTGATGTGTCTCCACCCAGGATAGCCTCACCCACCAGATCATGGCACCGAGGTTTCCGGGGCACAGACAGGCGAGATGGGCAGTTTTTTAGGTAGTGCTTGGCGCTGCCAAAGTATAAGCACAAGTTCAGAATGTGCCGGTGAGATAGTTCCTCTAGGGTTAGGTGGGCACGGTCATGGATTCTTCTTGAGGGAACGCTGATGCCTGGTGAGGAAGATTTGAGGAGGCAGGTATAGGACACGGAGGCATGTGAGGTCAGAGGGCACTGGCTGCTGGCAGAAATCTAACTCTCCCTCTGCAAAACGTATGTCCATCTTTGTAGCCAAAGCAATGACATTGTCCAGGTTTCTTGGTAGGTCGTGACCGGTCAGCTTATCCTTGAAACACCTAGCGAGGCTGCCCCAGAAAGCAACAACAAGGGCCTCATTGTTCTAAGTTCAGAGGCAAATGTGTGGAACTGGTTAGCATATTGGCCCACACCGTAGAATCACTGTGACTTCACCTGTGAGCAGACTGATGGTGAACTCAATCTTGGCTCAATCAGATGGGAACTGGTGTGCCAGGACCTAAAAGTGTATGGTACACTGGTTGATAAACCCGCAACAAGAATGAGGATCCCCATGGTAAAAGTATACAAAGAATCCAGCTCACCCACTCGTCAATAGAAGGAAGCACACGGACCCGTGGTGAAGCACCCACGTATATATGCATATAAAAAAAGAGATAAAAGGTCCAGCTTCCAAAAATACACAACTTTTATTATGCCAAGATTAAAAGCCAAACATGGAGCAAAAACAGGACAAAAACAGGAAAACTCGTCTTACGCGTTTCAGGCTGTGCAACAGCCCTTCATCATAGGCCTATGAAAGTTTTGTATTTTTGGAAGCTGGACGTTTTATCTCTTTTTTTATATGGTAAAAGTATGGCAGAGGTAGAGGCAGGCTGGGACTGGAAATGGCAATGTGAGACAAAGCTACCACAGGTAATACAGCAGGTGTAGGTGTCAGTGAAAACATAATATCATCCAGAAGAGCGGTAATAGTTTGTAGTTTCTGGAAAAGTTGCTCCAGATGGACGCCATGAAGGGAAACTACTGCTGTGATCTTCTGGAAGTCTTGCAGGTTCACATCGGCAGGATCCATGGTCAGTTCATTCTGTCACAGTTGAAAGCAATGTCATGTGGTCAAACACCAAAGGTTTGCTTTAATAATAAATAATTTGCCACATTCTGTCTGACTTTTTCACCATGGTCAAATTTTCTGTACGTTTCCCTTTCAGGGAACATTACATGTTCTCTCCTGTGTCAATTCTCTCATGCATGACTAAATATGATTTCTGTGTAAAAGATTTCCCACATTTAGAATATGAATAAGGATTTGCCCCTGTGTGAATTTTCTCATGTTTAACTAGCTGTGATTTATGTGTAAAAGATTTCCCACATTCTGCACATGAAAAAGGCTTCTCCCCTGTGTGAATTCTCTCATGTATAACAAGACTTGCTCTCTGTTTAAAAGCTTTCCCACATTCTGCACATGAAAAAGGCTTCTCTCCTGTGTGAATTCTCTGGTGTGCAACTAGATTTGATTTATGTGTAAACCATTTCCCACATTCAGAGCATGAAAAAGGCTTCTCCCCTGTGTGAATTCTCTCATGTATAACAACATTTGCTTTCTCTGTAAAAGATTTCCCACATTCTGCACATGAAAAAAAAGGGTTTTTCTCCTGTGTGAAAATTTCCCTGTAAAAAACCCAAAAATTATTTCCATTTAAAAAATTTCCCCCATTCTGAACATTAAAAACCTTTTCCCCTGGGGGAGAATTTTTCCCCCTGTTTACAAAGGGTTTTTAAAACTGTGTTTAAAAATTTCCAATTCAGGAAAAATAATAAAAGGCTTTGCCCCCTGTGTGAAATTTTTTCTTATGTTTAACCCACTGTGATTTATGTGTAAAAATTTTTCCCCCATTCTCACATGAAAAAAAGGGTTTTTCTTTCCCGGTTTAAATTTTTTTGTGAGTAAGGAAAAATTTTAGTGTTTTTTAAACGTTTACCACATTGATCACAGGAAAAACTTTTTTCCCCTCTTCCCTTGGGGGCCTAATCTTGGGAAAACCCTATGTTCCCTAAGGCTTGATTTAAAAAACCCTAAAATTTTAAAAAAATTTCTAACCCAAACAATTTTCTTGCTCCTTTTTTAAAATGCAAGTAGATGAAGATTTTTAAAAATCCCCTTTTTAAAAAAAATTTTTTCCCCCCAGTTTTAAAGGGTTTAAACAATTTATATTTGGGACACCACTGGGTTTTGTTGTTTCTTTAAAAAGGGGAAAAAAAATCCCTGACCTTAATAAAAATTTTTAAAAAGATTTTTTCAAATGAAAAAATAACAACATTGCAGCATAATTTAATTCTTAAACCAAAAAATCAAAGGGTTTTTTTAAATAAATTGGCCCAAACAAAATATAATACTTAGAAAATGTTAAACCCCGCCGGCACATGAAAAACCCTTAAAATTCCACTGCCCTGCGTCCCGTACTCACTTGTCGTCATCTTCATCCAACCCCCTCATCACTTTTTCTTTGTTTTCCCAAATTTATAATCTGGAAAAAAAACAAAACTTTCCCTGCTTTATTGGGTCCCAACCGGGTTTCCCCAATTTAAAAATGAATGAGTCCAAAGGAAGAAATATTTTTTCAACGCCTGCAAAAAGCTACGGGGTTAAAAGGGAAATCATTACTTGAACAGTCTCTAAAAAAAAAAGCGCTTTAAATGACTTCCCCCAGTTTACTGGTGTGACCCCTTCCCTTAAAAAAATCTTCAGCAAACAATATTTCTTGAAAAGGTTTTCCCCCCTTTGGGTCTGAAGTTTATTATAAATTTTTCATTAAAGATGGATGATTTTCTGGATACCCATGTATAAACTAACCCCCCTTCCACAGGCACTTAGGGTTTTTTTACCCTGAATTTTGGGTATTGAAAAATATTTTGGGCCAAAAAATTAGCTGGGGGTCAGTGCTTTTTCCCATTCGTTTTGTTTACTGCTTGTAATTTTTAAATTTTGTCCAATTTTTGGTTTTGTTTTTAAGTGTTCACACAGTTTCCCTTTCCCAAAATTTTAACAAACATCCCAATAAAAAAACTATTTTTTTTGTATTTTTTTTTAAACTTGAAGGGTGGGGGGGTTTAGGAAGCTCAGCATATGTTTTAACATTTCCCCTTAACCCAAGTTGAGAAAATTTTGGCCTTGAAAGTTTCCAACTATTTTATCTCATTTTTTTCACAAAGTGTCATCAAATAGGCCATTTTTAAAATAAGCCAAAAAAGTCCACCCCAGATTTTCCCTCTAATATCTTGTGGGAGGGTTAGCTTGGTTCCAAACCCCCCCTTTTCAGAGCTGCGGGAGCAAAAAAGATTATTACGGAATATTTTAGCAATTTCAAAACATTAAACCTTTTTTTTCTGGAACACTTAAGGGCTTTGGCTAAAAGGTCAGCAAAAGAAAAACCCGCAAAAACCCAAAATTTTAAATTTGCAGCTTTGTATTCCCCCCCTGCCCCCTTCCCAAACTCTTCTTTATCTTTGGAAAACTTGCAGCATTTTCATTGACCAAACTGCTACTAAAAATTTTTAAATTTTTTTTCACCCTGTCGAAAAGCTTTAAACCCCGCCCCTTATTGTAATACTTTTTCTGTTTTGTGGCATTTCCTGACGTATCAGTTTTTTGGGGGAAAGGAAACTTTTCCTTTTTTCTGTTTTTATACAAACACATACAATAGGATCATTGTGGAACCCCTTTTTCTCCACCCATTTAATACTTTAAGGGTTAAAAATTTTAAACCCCCAGAAACTTTTCCATTGCCCAAATTTTTCTGGGCCCTACACTTATTTCCCGCATTTTTCCCCGCAACATCAGCCCCCTGCAGGGTGGACTGGATCCTGGTTTTCCAGTGACGAACCATATTAAAAGAAATGGTGGGTTTTTCCAGTAGAACGGGAAAAAGAGTTCTTGCATAAATAAACGGGCAAATTTTTTTTATCAAACAAAATCTTTTTCTAATCTTCTAGTTCTTAAACACAAAACCCATCTATGGTGGGTTTCCAGGGGGTAAAGGTTTTTTCTTTCCTTTTTGGGTTATGGGATAAAGTGGCGTGGTTTTCTTTATGATGATTTCGCGGGTTTAAAGAAGCACAAACCTGGATGGGTAACTCTGAAAATGTAGAACAGGGAAAAGATGGTGATCCCTTTGGGGGTGGAAGTTTCCAGAATCCCATGAATTCCCCCAAACAAAAAAAGTCCCAAAGCTGTTATTTTTTTTTTATCAAATTTTTGCTTATTTTTACACAACACAAAAAACACTGCCCCAAAAGGAATTTTTTGTTTTTCCCTTTTTCCCCTAAAAAAGTACCAAAAAGACAGTAAAAGCAGTAATAATTTAAAAAATATAAAAATTTTTTTCACCCATGACAGGGTTTATCTTTAAAATAGGATTCAAAAAAAAATGTTTTCCAACCTGAATATCCCCCGCCTGTTTTAGAAGGGGTTTCTTTGGTCATCTCTTTATCACCGCCGCACTTCTCAGAGTTTTCCCTCATTCGCGCCCCCAGGCCCTTTCATCCTTTTTTGCAAATCGTTTGCATTTTTTCAATTTCATGCCTGCCTTTCCCATAAACGAAGGGGCTTCATTAAAATATTCCCAAAAACTGGGTTTTCTCTTAGGGGCCTTCTGCCATTATAAGGGAAAAAAATGTAAAAAAATCCAGATCGAAAAACAAAACCCAAACCAGACTTGTCTGTTTTGTGGTAACTTTCAGTAATTTTCTCAAAGTTTCACTTCCCTTTTCTTTTCTGCCCTTCCCTTCCCCCTCCTCACACTTAATTCACATTCTTCTTGTGTTGGTGCAGATCTTTTCCCCACTGAAAACCCAATCAGAAACAAAATGTCAAAACTTTTTGACTTGGCACTAAAGGGGGTTTGATTCTGTTTTCATGGGTTTGTAGAAAAAAGGGAAATTAAGGTCTTTTTTTAAACTTGTTCATGTTGAAAACTTTTTCCCTGTGAAAAGGGGTTTGGGACCTTTTGGGGGATTTCAAATTCATTTTGAGAACTGCGTAAGTAAAGTGAGGTTTTTGTGATAAAATAGGAGAAAAAATCCCCACAAATCCTACAAAAACCTCTGGAAGAGAATGGCATGTGAATTTTTAACCCCATATACAGTTTTTTTACTGAGTTAAAAAAACTCGGGCTTTATCCCCATAAAAGGAAAAACCCTTTGGGGTAAAATTTTTTTCCCCCAAAAAGCATTTTAAATTGAAAAAAATTGATTTAAATAAAAAAATCCGTTTTTTTTTGATTTTTTTTTTTTAAAAAAACATTGTTTTTTAATCCACCCTGCCAAAAGCACATGAACCTTTTTTTTAATGAACTAATTTTTGTTATATCAAATTAGTTCACTAAGAAAGCCCAGTCCCTTCAGGTGTCCTCCTCCAGGGGGGACCTTCTTCCCCTTTTTTGTCTGTCAGCAAATTTCAACTAACAGAACCCCTTCGGGTATGCAGGTTACCATAGAAAATTTAGTGTTGATAAAATGTCCTTATTCATGACTAAAGTAAAATCTACTCCAAAATGTTTTTTAAAAATGCTTCTTTTTAACAATATCTTTATGAGGGGAAAGATAAAAAATTAGTGGTGCAAAAACCCTTTTTAAAAGTTTTTTTTGGGACAAAGCCAGTAAATGGTTCCAAAGGCCCACTTATTATGACCATTTCCCAAACTTCCGATGTACTAGTTCATAAAAATTTTCCAGTGATGCGTTGGTTTGCGAGGAAATGAAAAAGGGGGTGATGGGCCTGTTGCCACAAAATTCCCTGTTGCTTTTTATGAGTATAAGGATGATCTATGACAAAAACAGAAAAACATTTTTTGCATAGGGGCCTTGCCCCACTGCCCCTTCTTTTAAACCCCTACTGTGAAATGGGGGCCGATCAGAGGGATGTCACTGAAACCTCTGCAAACCCCTCCCTGTTTGGGGCCTGGAGCAGACAGACGTTTTCACACTGTACAAACCCCAATTTGGGCCCATGGGGCCCTGGAGTTTCAAAAGATGTCACTGCACCTCTGATAAAAACCCAAAACTGCGTAACCCGAAAAAAAACGTCAGTTTTCCTGGGGAGTATCGGAATTTTAACGTACCTGGGCCAGAAAAGGGTAGTTTTTTTCCGATTAAATTCATGTTTTTTCTTTATCCCAACCGATGGAAAGTTGGGTTTTGTCAGGTGAGAAATTTTAGACAATGTACACCCTTCAAAAAATCGGTGGAAGAACACAAGCTTTTGGGGGGCAGCAGTGGTTTGGGTTTCCGGGGGAGGGGGTTTTTTTGGGGTTAATTTTCTGCGCCCCTTTTCCATGTAAAAGGGATTTCCCCACCCCAGTTTGGGGTATGAAATCCAAACCTTGGGAAACCTTTACCCATAACAACCTAATGTCTCCCTTTGGGAAAAAGATAAGAGCTTTCCAGCAAAACAATTTTAACCCTTTCAAAATAGCTAAAATGTCCCAAAAATTGGTTGAAAGGCCAAAAGACCAAGACTTTAAGTAAAACCCTGGGGCCCTTTTAAATTTTCCCTGAAAACCCCATTGACATTGGGGTTTGTGGGACCCTTTTTTTGGGGTAATTTGTTCTATGGGGGCCCCCCCCCGCCCGTGGGGGGATGGCCCGTCGGCTCCCGCTACCCGTTA
Source organism: Phyllomedusa bahiana (assembly GCA_025379985.1). NCBI lineage: Eukaryota > Metazoa > Chordata > Amphibia > Anura > Hylidae > Phyllomedusa > Phyllomedusa bahiana. The sequence continues at coordinate 32,140 of JAODAL010036062.1, forward strand.
ATCCAAAATTATTTTGGACACTGACAAAGGAACGACACAAATTTTAATTTTTTTTTTAAACTGTTTTTCCCGAAAATTATTTTAAAATTTTTAGTTTCATGGACATAAAGTCCCAGGGCTTTAGTTTTCCCCTTTCAGAGGTTTTCCCCATTAATAAATGGATTAAGGGTTTTTGGAGGGGTTGGGCCTTAAAAATTTTGCCCAAAAACCCGTTTTTTTAAAAGGGGCCCAAAAATAAAATGGACAAAAGTTGTTTTATTGGGGAGGGGGTTTTGGCAAATTTTTGTGGGTTTTGTCATTCTCAATTAAGAGATAAAAGGCCTTTTCATTGATTTGAGGTGTGGGGCCTTCACTTAAGGGGGTTTTTTCTGGAAGAAAACATCTGTCAAAAGGGGCTTCGGGTGCAGGTGGAAAACAAGCCACCCATTAAAAAAACCCCGGGGAAAAAAGAAAAAAAAAATCAGAGAAAATTTCTACAAAATTAGGGTGGTTTTTTTTCTACAGTTTGGGGGGTCCCGAGAAAAAAAAAGCACTTTGGGGAACTCCTCAATACAAAAAGACCATATTTCCTTTCGGAAGGGAAAAAGTGGGGGAACCATCGCCGAACAATTTCCCTGGTGAAGAGAAACACCCTTTACAACAGCCAACCCAAATGAATAACACTCTCCAGAATGGGAGGGGTTTTGAATATTCAAAACTACCATAGAGGGGAAGACTGCGTGAAAGTAAAATCCAGAGGGTTCACTGCATGGGTTTTCAGCGCATATAAGCCCCCAGGAATAGAAAGGCTAGATTGGACTTTGCTAAAACACCAAATCTAAAAAGGGCAGCACAGTTTTTGGAAAGGGAAAATTTTTTGGGGCAGATGGAAACCTGGTCAATTGTTAAACAAAATGATTTGGGAAAGAAAATAGTAAAGGCAAAGGGGTGGTACAGCTCCCCAAACCAAAGAAAAACCACATCATCTGTAAGACACGGGGGAGATTTGTATGATGGGCTTGGGCAAACAAAAGGGTCCCGTGGCACTAGTGTTTATTGATAAGTTTTCATAGGGGCAGAACCAGCCAGATGAAATTTTTGAGATATTCCGAGCATTTGGGGGGACATTTGGGATGAATCCCCCGCCCCGTTGGAGCGATGTTTTTGGGCCCGTTTTCCCCGGGAAATTTGCGTTTCATTCCTTTTTTTTGGCGCCCGGGGGCCTCATTTCATGCGGGAAAATTTCCCCCGACCCGCCCTTTTGTGGGGCGCAATGGGGGACCTAGCCGCAGTGGGGGGATTTCGCCCTTACGTATTCCGATTTGAGACAGGCTGGAAAAAAAGCGAGAAATCATTAAAATGGGCCCCTGCGGCATGGGGTATGAAATTTAAAAAAAAAAACACTTTTATTAGGTGTAAAACATCTGAAAAAGAGTTCAAACCGACTAAAAAAAATACATAAATAAAATCACTTTCAAAAAATCAAGAACGGCGCTACATCGGGAATTTGGATATTGGAAATTGCCAGGAAATACAGTAATTCAAATTCTGTAAGCGCTTCTCATTGGTCGGCAGAAACCAGCCAATCAGAATAGGAGCGACAGTGAACCATTTTAACCTATGGAGAAGTATTGACTAATCAAAATCAAAGGCGGGACACTTCAAAATACAGTAAAAATGCAGAAAAGAGCTGATTGGTTGAGCTAGCGGGGGCTAAGTGATAGTAATGGAGAGGCGTCTGTCAGATACTTCCTTAACCAGCCAAGGTAAAACCAACAGCCTGATATTATCAGAATGGGAAGGTCCATTGATACTGGTCCCTTCCCATTCTAAAAATACCAGCCCACAGCCACCCCAGAAGCTGACCATCACATTAGAGGGCCCGTTTTTGATGGTTACCGCCTCTTTCCAGTACCCCTGGTGTGTTGAGTACTAGGATAATAGTGACAGGAGGTTAGTGTAAGCCTTGGGATGACAAAAACAACCACTGGCTAACACCAAGCCTGAGTGGTAATAATGGAGGTGAATATGTCAGATGCCTCCATTACTAGCACTGGAATTAAATGGACAAAAAAACTTTTATTTAAGTAAATGCTCCCCAACATCAGCCCTATTTAACCATTTTATGAAAGAAATCAATCCAACGTTGGTCTGACATAATCCAATGAGTCTGACATAGTCTAATGGGGAAACCTGTATAAAAATAAATAAAAATGTTTTAAAAAGTACCGTACTAAACTCCGTCTGCGGCATCCTCTGAAGTTAAAACTGCACAATTGTTGGATTCAACATGGATATTAAGATCTGAACATAAAATATATCTAATACAGTCGGCAGATCATAGCAAGAGGAAACTGGCTAGGCATGGCATCCGGATTTCAGTGGAGCCAACTGTGTTCTAAGCAGGTTCTACTTGAAAGAAACAAGGGTGGAACAGATCATAACTGGTTGTGATGGCAATTATGTCCAGTTGGTCAACATAACCATTGTTCACTCAGTGATGGCAACTGAAGGTAAATAAGCTTGGGGGTGACATCCATTGTCTCAGGCCCTGTTGACTGTTTTCTGGTGTGTAAAAGCCTCAGGCCTAATGAGGTCTTTCGGAGACATTTCAAGTACCACCATGCCATCATCAGGAAGTGAAGGATATTACAACAAATAGTGGATTTAGTATAACGGGAAGATGATTGGACAAAACAACCATAAAGGAGACCATAACATATCGGAGTAAGGGGTAGAACTGTGGGTGTGTAAAAAAGCCTCAGGCCTAATGAGGTCTTTCGGAGACATTTCAAGTACCACCATGCCGCCATCAGTAAGTGAAAGATATTACAATAAATAATGGATGTAGCATAATGGGAAGATGATTGGACAAAACAACCATAAAGGAGACCGTAGCATATTGAAGTAAGGGGTGGGACTGTGGGTGTGTAAAGGCGTGGATGTGGCTTCGGTTTGCATATATACAAGGCCAAGTTAGTAGTTAGTCAGTAAGTTATGTAGTCAGTATGTTATGCATGTAGGTTATGATATCATGTTATGTTAGGTAGATAGTTTAAGTTTTAGTGCTTATGTTATTTCCCATTGTAAGGACACTGAAGGAAGGTTATGCCATATTCTATTATTTTGTTAACCTTTATTTTATTATTTTGTGTAAATCAACTTTTAAGCTTTGACTCCTCATCATTCATAGAAATTACAGGAGAGGATAGGCAGAATATTAACCACTTATAACTAGTGATGAGCGATTACGTCGACTATCGACATAGGGTCGATAGTCGTTATCGGCAATTATCAAGGCGATTTCCGACAGTTGATAATAGACTATCGCCGATGACCATTAAAGTCTATGGGAGAGGAACAACACCTTCATTCTTACACCCAAACAGGGCTGGAGAAGCTGGAATTAACATCCACAACAGTCAAATGGATATGTGCTGCACCTTAGGCAACACACTTAGGTTATAAAAGCCACAGAAAAAAAGTCACACACCATTCACTATCCCTGTCTTGTACCACAGCATGACCCTTAAACCTGCATGACCCACAAATTAAAAAGTGCCAGAAGGCAGTATGATTTGAACCATCATTTTAGTTGAACTGGACATTGACTATACCTGTACCACAGCATGACCCTTAAACCTGTCTGACCCACAGATTTAAAAAGTGCCGGAAAAAGGAGTCTTTCAACCACCATTTTAGTTTAATTGGACATAGACTATCCCTGTCCTGGGCCACAGCATGAGCCCCAAACCTGCATGACCCCAGATTAAAAAGTGCCGAAAAAAGGTGTCTTTCAACCACCATTTTAGTTGAACTGGACATTGACTATATCTGTCCTGGGTCATAGCATGAGTCCCAAACCTGTATGACCCCCAGATTTAAAAAGTGCCGGAAAAAGGAGTCTTTCAACCACCATTTTAGTTGAACTGGACATTGACTATATCTGTCCTGGGTAACCTACATCTGTTCAAGTCTTCCTGTACCTCCCTTGTACAATTCAGAGGAATATTTGTATCTGCTATTTTGTACATGCCATTTTTTAGTAGTTTATTCTAGAAAACACATTTTTAAAATAGGATGGAATCCCACCACATCTTTGTTTCTCTTTTTTTAATTGCATTAAATGGGTTGTCTCACTACAGGGATTGCTAACTATGTTAAAGATCTTGCAAAAACAAGTCATTTTGCAATATGTGTACATTAACAGTATCCTACCTATTCCTGTTTCTGACAGCACCATGACCCTTGAGCCACTCTTGACAATTGTGAAGAACAAATCTCTAGTAGAAAAGACATTTTTTACAATAGGACCTGTAGTATAGCTTCATTTCACAGCAACATGCCCCCAAAAATTCAAAACATGACCCTTGAGCTACTTTTGACAATTGTGAAGAACAAATGTCTGTTAGAAACAACATTTTTTTTATAAATAGGACCTGTAGTAATGCTGCATTTCAAAGCAGCATGACCCAAAAAATTATAAAAATGACTTCTCAGCCACTGTTAAAAATTGTGAGGGAGAAATGCGACTTAGGGCCACATTTCTGTTCCAAAGGACCACGATTATAGCTGTATCTCACAGCAACATGACCCCAAAACCATTGACAATGCGAAAAATTCTAAAGATGAAGTGAGTAAATGGAATACGGTTTTGTCATGAAACCTTGATGTCTTTTACAGTCTCCTCAAAGCAAAACCAGCAAAATGATCTTTTGGGAACTAAGAATAAAAGTTGCAGTAAGAAATGATCATTTTAAAAAGTTTTCAAGAGGACCATTTCTGTTTGAAGCAGAATGTGAAGTAGACCGGCAACTAATCGGTGACCTCGGCAATTGGGGCCACAATATCATCACAGATCCATGCCTGATTCATCTTGATGAAAGTCAAACGATCCACATTATCTGTGGAAAGCCGGATGCGTTTGTCGTAATGACTCCTCCAGCTGTGCTGAAGGTCCGCTCAGATATGACGCTGGCTGCTGGGCAGGACAACACCTCTAAAGGGGGTGGGCAAGCAAGCTGGGCCCCTTCCTTTTCCCCCCTTTGGGTTCCCAGAAATCAAATGGGGGGAGAAAAAAACATACAAAAACATCCCGGGGGTGACGCAAAATATTTGTGGGGCCCTGATCTTAAAGCGGGGCTCTGTGTGTTTTTTGTGGTTTCCCCGCATTACATGCTTGATGGGGGGTGGTTTAAATTTAAAAATTGGCCGAGGTCACCCAAATTTGGGGTTCGCCAAACCCTTGCCTGCTGCTGGGCCGCTATGGCTACTTGGCCCCCTTAAATCTGTCCGTCGGGACCCCCTTGTTTAAACCCTGCATTTTAAGAACCTGAAGCAACGAAACAGATGTTCCATTGAAACAATCACAAGTCTCCTTTTTCCCGCATTTTATCTTATTTGGGGGGGTGGAAAGGGAAAAATGCTGGTTTTTTTTTTTGTACTGGGGATCCCGGGGTGTGGGCCCCCCAGGGAACTGCTGTTCATTTTTATGGCCTTAAGCGAGGGCATTTTGGAAAGGGAAATGGGGCATCCCGCACTCCCGGGGGAGGATGGAGCCTTGATTTCCCAAGCCTTGGGGCGAGGGGCCTAGCAAACTCATCTAAACCTCCTCCCCCTCAAAATTTTGCCCCCCCCGCTTTCCAAAAACCCGGGACGTCTTAAAAGTCGGTTCTAGGGAAAAACCCCCTTCTCCCTTTTCCCCCCGGGACAGGGTACAACACAGCCCCGGGCTTGCCTCAGTGAGCACCCTGAGCTGAGGGGGCCCCCTTTTCACTAGCCCGGGAACCCCCTGCCCAATGAAAAAACCCGATAAAAAATTTTAAATGCGGGGGCCTTTTTTTATTCGAAAGGAGAGAAACTCCGTGTCCCCCATCTGTGTCCCCTCTCCCCCCTCCATTTGCTGGGGGGACCTTTTTTCAGAGGGTCCAACAAAATTGGGTTTTCCCGAAAAAAAAAATTTCCCCAAAAATGCTCATGCTGACAAGGGCATTTTCCACCGACCATTTTGGTTTGGGTTCTTCAAAATGGGGGAAGGATGGTGGGAGAGCTCCTTTTTTACCTGCCCCCACCTTGGGGCTCAACACCCCGAGGTCCGCCAGTTTTTGTCAGGCCAAAGTTTCACTTTGTTTCTGGGTTAATGGCCTTTTCGTGCTGCCACAAAAAAAATGGAGCATGGGAGGGTTGGGAAATTTCCCGCGTGGTTTTCCATGAACAAAAGGGACCGGGTTGGGCGGGGAGGCCAAGCTAAAGCTTTGCAACATGCCGACAAAGGGCGAAGCAGGGTGCGAAAAGGCGGAAGTTCCCAACTCAGATCTCGAAAAACCCCCAATGTCGTTCCTTTATCATCTCATCAAAAACAGGGGACTTTTTTGTCCTGCATTCTGCTTTCCCGGAGTGGGGGGCTAAAAAAGCAAGGGCACTGCCCAAGGGGTTCCGAACCCCCTCCGGGGGTTTTTTTTGCCAATGGACCTCTTCCCTTTTTCCCCCCTCTGATGGAAACATTTAATGGGCGTCCCGAGGACAAAACATCCTTTTTTGGCCCTCTGGGCCCCTTTTTAAAAATACCTTTTTGAACCCCCAAACCCCATTTTGTCATCAAAGGGTCTTCAGAAAATTTGGGTTAAACCACAAATGGTGGGTTTTTCCCAGGTTTGACATTTGGGGTGCCTTCGCTTCATGTTTGGCGGTTTGGTTTATGATGCGGATGAAATTTGTGGGGCCCCTGGCTGCGGGGCGGGAGGTAAGATTTCAGATGGGGATTGCATTAACCCTGAAGGACAGAAATTTGGCCCACGATGTTTTGTTACTTTGTTTTACAGGGGCCCGACCCAACGAGGGCAGGCCGGGCGGTCCCGCAACTTCGATCCCCTGGAATTTTTGTTTGTCGCCAGCACTGGAAGGAGCACCTTCTCTCGTACCTCTACCACCATGTCCTACCCCCCTCTTTGCTCCCTTACCACCTGCATTTCGCTCCATGCTCAGAAAGATAAAAATTTAAGAAGGTATGGAGGAGTACGGATGAGAAATTGCGTTTTTTGCAGCAATGATAAACAAGAACAGTTGCTAGAAATTTTTTTTTGTCGTACAACGTGGCTATTTGAAAATAATTAGGGCCGCACCACGTGCAATACAGCTCTTTAAAAATTATACGGATAACAAACGGTGGTTTTTGCCCCAATTAAATACACCAACAGTAACTACAAAATTTCTGTATTCAAATTTAAGTACATGGTGGCTCTATGAACAAAACTGGGCCGCACCAAACTAAAAAAAACCCCTATTTGAAATGTATATGGATAATAATAGGTGTTTTTTGCACCTATGAAATACACCTGCAATTACTAGCAAATTTCTGTATGGTAATATCCGTACAAGATGGGTCTTTTAACAAAAATGGCCTACGCCAAAGTGAACTAAACCTAATTAAATTGTATACGGATAATAAATACACCTGCTGTGACTAGAAAAGTTCTGTATCCTATTGTAAGTAAAAAATGGGTCTTTGAACAAAGCTGGGCTGCGCCAAAGTGAAAAACACGTAATTAAATTGTGTACGGATAATAAAACGTGGTTTTTGCACCTATAGTACCCCCTGCAAATACTAGCAAAGTTCTATATGGTAAATCTGTACAAAAAGGGTCTTTAAAACAAAAATGGCCTGCGCCAAAGTGAACTAAACCTAATTAAATTGTGTACGGATAATAAAACGGGTTTTTGCACCTATAAAACACCTGCGGTGACTAGAAAAGTTCTGTATCCTATGTAAGTAAAAAAGGGGTCTTTGAACAAAACTGAGCTGCGCCAAAGTGAAAAAACCTAATTAAATCTGTACAGATAATAAAGGTGAGTTTTGCACCTATCAAATACACCTGCAGTTACTAGAAAAGATCTGTATCCTAATATAAGTACAGGCGCACAAAATACAAGCTAATATTTCACCAAAAACTGTTAATAAAAACCAATTTCAATGGGAGGTCCCAAAACAGAGTCTGGGGTGCACAATTATCCACTCTCCTTTCAAAAGCCTGCCTGCCTGTCTGTGTTCACCCGCACACCTCCGCCCCCCTCAGCCCAAGTAACTAAAAACTGACACTCTCTCATCTACCTAAGTTCTAATGTTCACAGCTAAAAGCATAGTTGTCTGTGTGAACAAAGAGAATAGTTTCGCTGTAGCTGTTTTGAGAGAGACCGAGCACATGTCCTGCCTTATGAGACACAGACACACACTGATCATGAACAGGAAGGGTGTTCTATGTAAAACGGGTCATGGATTTTTCCAGCCAAACACAACCAACACACATCCCAGTCATGACGTCGCACACCCAGCTCACCCTGCTTATTCTCTAAGCTATTGCCCGGCCGCCAAAATGACAGGAAGCGCCCCAAAATGGCGCAATATTAAAAAGATTATCGCAGATTTTAACCTAAATTATCGCGTGATCGAAAAAATCCAATCAACATAAAAACCGTGCCGATTTCAACTTTGTCGATAATAATCGCTCAACACTACTTATAACAACAATATGATTCTGGGGGTACAGTCTACAGCCACAGCACAAGAAGATGGTTCTCCATCACCCCTCCCCAAATAGATTGTAAGGTGTGCTCTGTACTCCTCTCTTCCACCCCTTCCCCATCATTGTATTATGCATCCCATTGCCAACCAAAAATACAACCCCCCATTACTCTATAACCTCCCACCTAATAACCCTACTCCTCCACTCCACCTCATAACCCCTTTTCCCCATGCATCTTCAAACCTTTTTGCAGTTTTGGGAAAAGAAGTGGCTACAGGGAGGAAAATGCTAAAAAAAAAAAAAAGTTTTTTGTGGTAAAAATTCCACAGAAACCCAGTTGTGGTGGGAAAAATCACCCCTTTTGGGCTGGACAGGATGGGGAAGAAAAGGGGAAAAAAAAGAATCCAGTAGAGAAATGTCCGGAAGAACCAAATGTAACTGCACTATAGGCACATAAACATCTGAAAATCCCCGGGACACTGGGGCTACCACTAAATGGAGGTAATAAACAGATCCTTTGGGCCCCGTGTACAATGGTATCTAAAAAAATTTTAAAAGGGAATAAAAGGGCCGCAGAGCCTTTTACAACGGGGCTTACCACTATAAAATCCTTGTAAGGGGGTAATTTTTACGTCTGTTTAGCCTGTTTAAAACTGGTTTTCCCACCAAATATATAACCCTTTGTGGTTTGGGAATAACAGTCCAAAAGACCTGTGTACACTGGTTTTTTACCACAAGGGTCACTGTACGGAGGTAATAATACCCGTTGGGGGGGCCTGAAAACCCCTGGGGGTCTACCACTATATAAACCCCAGTAAGGGGTAAAAATCCCGTCTATAAGCCTGTGCACAAACTATCTACCACTATATAATCACTGTATGGAGGGAATATACAGCCCATAGAGCCCGTCACCCCCTCAATCTTTCCCCTAAATAAACACTGTAAAGGGGGTTTTAAAAATTGAATTTTAAAAGGGAAAGATTTAGTTTTTTAAACACAGTTTTCGTGGTATCTTGGAGGCGAAAAACTATCCAACCGCCTAGGAAACCGGGTGATGCCAAAACCCAAAAATTTCTTTTCTTCCCAAAAGCCCCTTACCCCGTTTCAGGGAGCGGGCGTAACCTTTTGTAAAGGGGGGGGGGCTTTACACAGAGGGGTGTTCAAGCACATTTTTGGAGTGGGGTGGGTATGTGGGACCTCCCGCAACCGGTTTTCCCCCTTGAACCCCTTAAAAGAATTGGCAATATGCTAAAGTGGATCAAAAAATAACCTCAGACAAAAGCTGGCAGTGTAGGAAAGCTCATTTCAAACAAAAAAACCCAAAACCCGGGTCGAAGCCACTTCCAAAAGGGCCCCCCCAACCAAGTAAAACCACAGGATCCCTGAAGAAACCTCTGAAATTTATTACTAATCACCTGTGGGCACATCTTCTAGGAACCTCCTCCTTCACATTCACTCATCCTTTGGCTCAAACGCTCCCCATCTTCCCCTTTTTCAAACCCCCACTTTTGTATCAGTCCAGATCTTCCCCCCCTGGGTGTG